>JAAALK010000082.1:13132372-13218510 GCA_019279435.1 Zizania palustris
CTACTTTCGGTCCTACATCTAGCTGGTCCTCAGTGATAGACATCAAAGAGAACCCAGCACAACTCACAGAAGAGGGATCAACAGAAGGTGTAGCAAGGGCCAGGGATTTTGATCCAGAACCAGTGAGATTTGATCTCAGCTGGATATCTACCTCAGTGTCCTTCAGCTTGCTAAACAACTCAGAAATGGTCAAGGTATCGTAAGAAGTGCTCTCAACGATAGAGGATACCTTGATCTCCCAGATCTTTGGGTCCAAGGTATGGAGAACCTTGAGCGCCTGCTCATGATCTGAGACTAACTGAGCACCCTCAGCCTTGTTGTCCCGAATCTTGTTTATGATCGACTGAAAACGACCAAACAAAGCCTCAACAGATTCACCCGGCTTCTGTGTGAAATTCTCATATTCACGCCGGTAGGGTAGCCCAGATCTCTCTCGCAGTGGAGAGATGACTCACACGCTCAAACTCAGTGGGACCTAAACCAGAAAACAGAATGTTCACAGCCTTACTGTTGCTCAGATGCTGAGCAATGATACCAGCAGTACCCTGCTCAGTGACTGGCAATATGACAAACGTGGTGTGAACGCAAATGTCCCAAATGTCCGAACCCTGGCTCATGAGATAGGCTCGCATGCGAGTCTTCCAATAGTTATAGCCATAGGCTTCCAAGGACGGGACCTTGCGAGGAGAAGTCATGGTCACGACTAGGGTTTAGAACCGGTTAAGGTATGGAAAAACCCTAACCTTGCTTTGATACCACTTGTAGGACCGAAAGTAGCGACCAGAGGGGGGGTGAATGGGTGCCTTAAAAATTCTTTCGAATCAATGGCATGTTCCCAATACCGAACGCACCTCAAAAGACTAAGCAACAGAAAATAAACAGAAGGCCTAAGTCTAAAGGTATCTAACCTAGAAGCAACTGTTGTCAAACAGAGAACTATCAAAGAAGTGCAACTAGGTAGATAAACAAAGTATAACAGGCCTAAACTTCTCAATGAAAAGATCTAAGTATATGTAAGGTGAAATGAGAAGTTACTGTCCAAATTTGTCTCCTGTTCGGAACTTGGCGAAGCCTACTTCGCTTGTCGAGGTCTGCTTCGGAGAAGATTGTCGAAGACTGCTTCGCTGGTCGAAGCCTGCTTCGGAGGTTGGTGACGAAGCCTGCTTCGGAGGTCAGCTGTGAAGCATGTCAAAGATGTCGAAGGTGTTTTGGTCTAGCCTAGTACGAAGGGGCAGGGAGCAAAGTATGCTTCGAAGTATGTACTTCGAAGGCAAGGCTTCGGACACAGCTTCGAACAGAGTGCTTCGAACCTAAACCTTCGAACAGAGAACTTCGAATGCGACACACAGACGGACTACCTTCGAACAAAGAAGCGAAGCCTGTCACACGACAGAGACACCAAATTCGAAGCCTACACTCTATCTTCGAAAGGAGCAAGCTTTGAAAAGAGAAGCGAAGACTGACACGCCACAAAGAAATCAAAACGAAGCCTAGCAGAAAGACAAGCTTCGAAGCCATCTTCGAAACCTAACGAAGTGTGGACTTCGAACAGCTAGGGCCGGAGAACCTTCGGAACGTCGCTCGAAGTATGCGATGCTGTCCGTTCAGAAAATACTTCGAAGCTAGCAACACAGGACACAAAACAAGGTTCGAAGTTTGAACGAAGCCTCCGAAGGTGTTAGATCGAAGCCTGCCTCACGGAGCTGAGGGGCTTCGAACAGAGAGGGGGCTTCGCCAGAAAACAGCCAGAAAAGTTGCTAGAGCCTGTCAACTTCGATCAAAAAGCTGTGCAATAGAAGGTAAAATGCTGACAGTGAGTACTGTAGCTACAGTGCAGCAGTACTACTTGCAACAGCAAGAACTAGTACTCTTCTCGTGAGGAACAGAAGCAAAACGAAGCCTTCACAACCAGGAAGAAAATCGTTGTGAGTGAACCGAAGATTTCAAAGCCAATAAATGAAATGCATCACACGAAACAGAAGGAATAGAATCATCTAACTGCAGGGAATAAAATAGATGAACAGCAACTCTTTTCTTGGAGGCGCACACATGAACAGGAAGGGAAAGAGAAAAATGCAAGAGACAAAAAGTGACCCAAAGGAGTAGTATTGATTTCAGCCAAAAGGGTAGTCCAAACCCTAGGGATTGGGGTCCTATTTATAGGCTCCCAACACTAGGAACATTCCACCTGCCCCTTAGGGTTTTTACAGACGCAAGAATAAAGGAAAAGACTCTACTGCCCTTAGGAATTTTTACAGACACGACTGACTGACTGTGGGCCTAGAGATACAGATGACTTATCCGGAAGCTCAACTTTCGTAGCGACTACGGCTTCTCTTCTGGACAGTCGGATACAAGATCGACGGTTGTCAGTTTTGCGCCGAAACTAACAAAGCCTCCACCAGCTTTGCACCAGGTACCCGGATTGGGCCGGCCCGACTCCGCAGCTCTCTCAGCCCGTCAATCGCTCACTGCCCGTGTACCAGAGTCAATCCTGGTCAACAGCCCAGTGGGTCTTCTACTGCTTCTGGCCCATGTACCCGGATTGGGCCAGCCCGACTTCGCAGCCTCCTCTGCCCGACAGTCGCTCGCTGCCCGTGTACCTGAGTCACACGCGGCCCATGAAACAGCAGATCTCCTCTCTTCTTCTGTCCTCTTTGACTATCGTTGACAATGACTCATCACTTCTAGGGCCATGAGGCCCACGCTATTCAGCATGGCTCCTCAGGTGTCCCCGGGGCCATCTTGCGGCTTCGGCTGGCAGATGGCTTCGTGGGTAGCGGCAAAGACCTCCGATCGCCCCTCGCACCCTTCGACCCGAAGCGCCCATTCGAAGATAGCTAGGCGGGCGATGGCATTGGGAGACAGCTGAGGCAGAGTGATGTGGAACATATCCAGTACCTCTGCTAAGAAGTCGATGGCCGGAAGTCCCAGGCCTGCCTCGAAGAAGGCCTCGAAGACCACAACCTCTCTGCTCCGTGGCTTTGGGGTTGATTCCGACCCGGGGACTCGAGTCCTCAATCCGGTCCCCTTCTTCCCTTCCACGGCCTCTTCGATGGACTCGGCGGTGCTCGTGGACTGGCCAATGAGGAAGCTCTGAGGGATCTTCTTCTTGGATGGCGGGTGGAGCTCCCGGGGGTTCTTGGGCCAAGCGTTGCCCGGAGCTCCTGCCATTGCTGCTACGGCTGAGGCGGCCCATGCTTGGCTCTGCGCCAGAGTGCCCGCTGCCGCTGGCATGGTGTGGTTGGTCCTCGCCATGGCTCGGTGGATTGGGAAGTTGTGAGAATTGAAGGTTGAAGGAAGTGAATCACGGATGCTAGGCACGGTAAAAAGTCTTGGGTAAATTCTAATCCCCTTTTTATAACCATCAACTAGTTGTTGTGCTTCGATCGCATTCACATTGCAGATTCGACTTCCGTCGCTGGCAGGTGGGCCCAGGGAGCGGAACGGTGTGAGTCCGCCATAAATTGCGATCGTTACCTTTTGCAGAGTGTAACGGCTACTTGCGCAGTAACGGTTATAATCAAATGACTCTTCACGACGATTGGGCTTCGTAACGGTTCCCGTTCCCACGAAGCATTCACACGGCGGTTAGGGGCTCGAAGCTGTGGTCCGAATGCTTCGGATCAGAGACCCTCCGAAAGACTGTAATGTGTTCAACTTTCCCTAAGTCTCAGAATATGAAAATGTTCCTTGCGTATACTGCCTTCCTTCTATACAGGTCAAATTCGGAGAGGCGTATTCGAGGGGCTACTGTTGGGGGAAAATACTTCATTTTCAGGACTTAGAGATTAACAGTTCAAAAGGGCTTATCAGCTTCGGTGCTGATGGGCTCATGTTCGAAGGTGAAGGAGTCATGTAGCCGAAGGGTGCTTTGATCTGCGAACCGAAGGAACCCTCCGCAAGATATGAGGCTTCGGAGCCAAATGAAAGGATTGATAAGACGTTTGGTTTATCCACTTGCCTCGGGTTAATGTTACCATTTTAACCATGTTCAGGGTACCGAATAGTTTCCACTATATCGGTTGTAATCAAGGGGTAAATAGGTCTTTTCCTTAGATGTTTTTGCCTATAAATACCCCCTCCTTACCCTGTAATAGGGATCGAATACTCAGCTATTCTAATACACATATTCGGACTACTTAAGCTATTATCCATTCGAAGGGTTGAGATAGTTCTTAAACACGAACTCACTGTTTGTCTGTTCTTGATCTCAGAGAACCTGTTAGTGTAATCCTTTACGCCAACAAATTCCAATAATTAGGAGTTTATTTTCGTTTAGTAATTTAGATTAAGTGTAAACTTTTAGTATTTCTCAGAATTTCCAAAATTCTGAAAATATATTAAAAGTATAGGGTCAAGTTGTAATAAAATAGAGTCAAATGTGGGTATTTTTCAGAATATGTAATTCTAAAAATATCTCATGGTCTTTTAGTTAATCTGAAAATACTCAAGGTTTTCTTTGTAAAGTGTCCCCCTAGGGTATGCCTATTTAAAGGCATTCATACCCAAGGGTTTGTGTTGCCCATTTTATGAAGAACCAGATATCTTCTTTTCAACTTTACTTTCATCCTCTCTAAAAATTCCTGTTCACTTTTTGGATTGAATATTTGCAAGTGTTCTTGAACATGGATAGGTTTTGTATTTCTGGATTGTTTTCATATGATGAATAGTAGCGTGAACCACTGTAGCTATTGTCAACTAGAAACAGAGTGCTTCTAAAGGAAACTTGTTGTGTGCACTGCCTCTGTTTGCTCCGGTATTCCCATGAGAGATCTAAAGTACTGTGGTATGTGACTACAGATCTTTAATAGCACATCTTCTTCTGTTGCTTTCTTCTTGATTTGAACCTATGATGTGTTCTTGCATAACCTTGGTTTACCTTTTCTTATTCTGCTTGATCAGTTTTAGTTGTCTGTAGAGAACAAGTTCTGCTAGGTTAGTGTTTTTGTTCTCAAGTAAAATAAGTGAATCTTTAGCAGTTTTTTGGCTAATCATACATCCAGAGACTCCTTTCTTCCTCCTTTTGTTGATGACTAGATCTTTGTGATATTCTGAATGAAGAACAACAAATGAGGTAGTCTGTTCAGTTCATCTAGTTCAGGTAGGTTCAATTTCTGCCAGAATTTTCGTAGCTGTCTTCTGTTCATCTCTTCAAGATCAATGATCCTGAATGTTTTATGTTCTGGGCCAACTGAACACCTGCAGTGGGTAGGTATTGTTGTTCCCCTTATTCATGAAAATAGTGCTTTATTTTGATTTTGTTTGTTGAGATTAGTTAAGCCATCATAGGTGTTTTTTCAGCTTTTTGCTGGGGACAGATTACATCAGCACCTATGATTTGGCTTTCTACTCATACAAAAGGACACGTCTGCTTTTACTACAGATGACTGAGTTTTTGTGATGTTCTTGGATGAGAAACACCACCTGTAATTCTCTATTTGATGGATGGTGTTGAGACTGGTAGTTTTTGGATGGACTATTGCAAATCTGTGATTTAGAGACTTGATACTTGGTAGTTGATTCTGCATAAATATTATGTTTGTATTCTTGCTGTTTTCCTTATTCAGACAAAGAACAGTACTGCACTCAAGCAAATTGTTCTCCTGATTCAGACAAAGAACAATACTACACTCAAGTCAATTGTTTACCTGTTTCAGCTATAACCAGTTCTATTCAATACTGATCTCATCACATCTGAGAAAGAATTCTGTTTTCAGTTTACTGCTAAGTGTTTTCTGCATTTTTGTCTTTGATTATGATTTGGTAAACTAAATCAAGCTTAAGTGAATTTCTGAGCAAGATAGTATCATAGTTCAAATATGTTTTTGTGTGATGGAAATTCTCATTTAATACATTGTCACTGAATATTGTGCTGAATTCTTTAGTACAGTTCAGCATCAATTTTTCCCATAGCACATTTCTTGGTTCTTCATTAGCAATGCCTATTTACAAGTTCTGCTTGAATGCTGAATCAGTTGTATACTCATTTTTCTGGATGATCAACAGTTACATGAGTGTTTCACTACAATCCTACTACTGAATTTGTTGCGTTTCTGTTGAAAAGTGTTTTCTCAGTAGATGAGTACTAAAACAACAAAATCTAGATCTTACAATTGTGTTATGATTGTCTCACTACGTTACACTGTTCAATATCGTATTTCAAGCTGAGTTTCAGTGTGCTGATTCCTGAAAATTGCATGAATACTAAATTAACTTGTTTGCTCTTTTGATTTTCATATCAGCACTATTCATTATCATGTTTTCAGCTGATTTTCAAGTTTACTCGGTCATACACAGCCAAATTAAAGCGATGAGGGGGCTGTTTATAAGGCCTAAACCCGAGTTTAATAGGTAGCTGATTCTCCACGAGCTCACGGCTTAGTCCGAGCATCTCACTATACTCTCATGCGAAACAATCGACATAAGGTCGAAGCAACTTTATTACTTCGGTATTTTCATCAGCCTGTAAATTTTTGTTCACAAAAGTAGGCCTTGGAATGCTACCATTTCCTATATTGACTTCTTCTAGAGGATCGGTCGACACAAAAACTTGACCTAACTTTTCTACTTCGCTAAAATCTTCAATGGCTTTGGCAATACCGTCTTTAGAAGACTGATATTGCTCCACACGAGACTTTATCCAATCAAGATTACTCTTACTAGACATGACTACTAGTTTAGAAATAGTTATGCTACACCAGCCGGCTTCACAGACACGGGTACAAAATGTCCCTCGGACACACTAACAAAGTCATAATTTGATAGATCTCTACCTAACATACACTCTACCTTATCATGGACGACATCGATAGATACATCGGCCAATGCAAGCTGGGCCAAAGTATCAGCTGGCACAACCTCCACATCATCGCTGTCCCACTGTATTAGGTTCTAGTGCATAGTAGATGGAACACATAAATTTGCGTGAATCCAATCACACCCAATTAGTACACTGTAGTTACCTTGCACATCGACGACGAAGAACGCCGTCGGCAACGTCTTGTTTCCCACCGTTAGCTCTAGAGAAAGTACGCCCTTGGCTTCAGATTTCTCACCGTTGAAGCCATTGAGCATTAGGTTGGTCTTCTTTCAATCCTCTTCGCCCCTGCCGAGCTTCTTCAAGAGAGAGTATGACATCAAATTGACAGTGGCACCACCATGAACAAGCATCCTGGAGATTGGCTTTCCGTTAATGTGCCCCTTCATGTAGAGAGGCTTCAGGTGATGAGCCGTATCCTCGGGCTTCTCTAAAACAACATCTCATGGGCCAAGGCTCAACTGAGTGACCTCGGCCTCATCTCATGGTAGCGCGAACTTGGTGGAAAGTATGACGACGTTTATGTCCATTGCTTGAGGTGCGGGACCCTCGGAGACGGGCGTGTAGTCGTCGTCGAGCATGTCATCGTCGTCGCTCGGAATGGGAGCTGGGTTGTTCGCCTCAACCGTCTTAGGCTTCCATACTTGCTTCACAACTGGTCGAGGGTGGATTTCCTCAAATATGGCTTCTCACTCATCCTCAGCCTTTTTTCGCGCATCTCCTATTATCGCAGACGTTGCAGGCGCCTCTTCTATGATTTGGACATGCCCGAAGACACAAAGATGGTTATGGCTTAGTATTAGGCACCACCAACATGTTTCTATGATTTTTGGCCGAACAAGAATTATCCGGGTCGGCCTCTTAATCTTTGCGCTTGGCGAGAGTCCTTTCTTGTACCTTGTCGGTCTGACCGGCCGTAGTAGGCCGGTTGGACCGAGCCTCGGGGATAGCTTCGGCCGGACCGGGGAACTTACCTCCATCGTTCTTTGGCGAGGGGGCTTAATGACTGGGACCTCCTGAGACCCTAGTTTGACGGTGAGGGCTTCAGACTCCCTCTCCATCATCCCTTCATGCCCGTCTTCTTTTGCTTCATTTTGCGTGAGTTGGCTCGGTGGTACCACAGATAGCCTGTGGAAGACGTTCCCCTTCGCTGCATTCCGGTGGCGAAGTGTAATTCGGAGCCCACGAGGACCCCGTCCAATAGTATGGCAGAGGCATCGGAGGTTCCAGTGGCTTCACCAACTGAGGGCCGAACGCATTGCTCGGAGGTGGGTTCAGCCACGTTGAAGGTATTTCAGACCATATCAGTGAAGGGTCCCACCGGGCCGAAGGTATGTTCGGCCACTGCAGGCTGAGCTCTCCCTCAGGGGGGTTCACCCAGAGCAGAGGTGGGTTTGGCCATTGCGTTCCGAACCCACCCTTCGAAGGGTTCGGCTGTTGGGGTCCGAACTCACCCTTCGGAGGGTTCGGCTGTCTTGCCCTCTTCGGCTGTTTTGGCACTCTTCGCCGGGTGTCTATTTTCTCGGCCATCTTCTGGTGTTTATTTAGTAGCATCTGGTACGTTACCTTTGGCTTCTTACGAGTCCTAGCTGAAGATGACGTGTCGATGTTATTTTTACACACTCCTACTTCAGAGTTCTTTGGTACGAGTGTGTGTGTGCGGGGTTCTCCAATAACGACCGCTTTCCCCTTAGATGATTCGGCCTGTTCTGGCCGAATCAACACTTTCTTCTCATCGAGGTCGATGGTGTTCATAGGAAAGGGGTCTTTGTCTAGCTTCATATATGGACTAGAATCTATTTTCAATCATCCTTCTTCTATGGCCGATTGAACCTGCCAACGAAAAACATTGCAATCATTAGTATAATGAGAATGAGAGTCATGCCACTTATAGTAGGGGTGTTCCTTTAGTTCATTGGCGGTCGGGATGACCTGGCCCTTGGGCAACCTGAGAAGCTTGCTCTTCAAGATAAAATCAAATATTTTGTCTAATTTAGTCACATCAAAAGAGTATTTGACCTCGTTGGGCTGACTCTTAGTGGGAGACGACCGTAGCTCAGAACAAGTGATAGGTTTGTTCTTGGTGTTCCAAGCCCATTCAGCCGCATACATATCGGCTGAATGGTCCTCTTCCTCTGACTCTTCCTCCGACTCTTCCTCATCGGAGTGTTCCATGATGTGAACTTCAGCCATAGGTTTGTTAAACATTTTAATGAATTTTTTATCCTTGGCTTAGCCTTCTTGGACCAGAGCCTGCTGTAGGACTTGGCTTACATCTAAAAAGTTTTGGTTGTCTAACCTCTCATTAATCTGAGAATGCAATCTGTTAAAAGCTAGATCTGCCAAATCTCTTTCTGAAATATTGAGACTAAAACATTGGTTCTTGGTGTCTCTAAAGCGCTTGACGGACTCAGAGACACTCTCACTGGATTTCTGTTTGACCACCGTCAAGTGTGAAAGCCTAAGTTCTATCTCGCCTGTATAAAAATAGTCATGAAATTTCTGTTCTAACTAAGCCCATGTTTGGACGGAGTTCGGTGGCAGCGCCGAAAACCAAGTGAAAGCGGTGCCGGTTAGTGAAAGAAAAAATAGTCTAAGTTTTAATGTGTGCGACCCACTAGCTTCTCCACGCTGTGGTAAGAATTGGCTGACATGCTCTAGTGTGGTTTTGTTACCCTCGCCATCGAATTTGGTGAATTCAGGGACTCTATAGCCGCAAGGGTAGGGTATGGTATCAAATGCTCGGGGTATGGCTTTTGGTAAATCCTATCACGATCCCGAGGCGTGAAGTCGGTACACTCTCTAAACAGTGCACGGATCCGCTCGTCAATGTCATCCTAACCTCCTTCCTGTGCGTGTCTTTCATGCGGGGGCGCGACACGTGGTGGTATGTTGGCGTGTCGGCCACGGGGCTCCTCCTCACATGCTGGCTCGGGGTATATGGAATGCTCGGGCCTATGTGGTTGTGTAGGAGCATGTGGCATAGGCAGTGCGGGAAAAGCTAGCGCAAGCATAGGTGGCGGCGGCACATAATAAGTAGGGCTAGTCTTGCCGTAAGTGTAGTGGTTGGTCTCGGCCGTAGATGTCGAGGCCTGAGATGCGATAGCCTTTCCAGTACTACCGTCAGTTCTGCTATAAATGCAATTTAATGGGGGTATGCTAGTGATCGGAGTTGGGGGAATGACCTCGGTAAAGCCAAACCTTCTAAATGTTGCCTCTACCTGAGAGCTAACTGCCGACTCTAGATGGCTGGCTAGCGAAGCACTAACGACTTGGTCTACAGACGTGACTATCTTTTGCTCAATCTCCAAGGAAGATAAAGGAGACGATGCTGGTTTTACCTGAGTCCGGGCAAGGTCAGGGATGCTGACGTCGCAGATGAAGCCCGCGCGTGTCTTTACATAACTCCTGAGCATGAGATCTTGATGTTCTTTCATCTTCACCTCAATCTCCACCCGACCTTCCTCGGGGATATCTGCAAGGGTGGGTGTCGTGATGTTGCAGTTGTCGATCTCTGCGTCCCCATGGGATCCATCGGCGTTGTAGACGTAGTAGTCTTTGTAGAGGTACTCGCAGCCAATGTAGATGTACTCGTCATGTTGGTGTTTGTCCCCAGCAGAGTCTTCAAAAAGTGTGTTGACATGAAAACATGCCCCCACACTTGGGCCGGTTAGATGATCCAAAAATGTCCAGATACTTAGGGATAAACCTAAGTGTGACACAACACTGACTTCGCGATCTGACTACCCTTAACAGTGGCAAGGGGATGGAGTCGCTAGGTAATCAGATTGTACAGAAATAATCCAATTAGCCTAAATATATAGATAAAATAACCAAATCGGTCGAACGAAGTCTGATTCATTCGAAGTGTATGGTGCGAAGGGTCACTGAAGGAGGACCTTCGGCGTTTGATGCGAATCATGCGCCGAAGGTAACCTTCAGCGTTCAGATCGATCTAGCCGAGGATAGGCTCCGGCCAGATCACGATGCGAGATCGCCCCCGAATGATAGGGTTTAGTGCGAAGCCCCTCTAGCGTAACGAGGTCCAATTCGGAGTATTCTGGCATGACTCTAGCGCGAAGTAGCTTTGATGCGAAGTGGCTCTGGCATGCGGAATCTGACCAAATCGACAACGGCGTGATAAACCCGGCACGGACGGACAGAGCGAAGACTTGCAGAAGGGTGCTCCGGCAGCCTTCGAAACTAGCTTCCTAGCTCCGGAAACCACCTTCCCAGGATCAGATTGAAGCAAAAACCCCTGGCGAAGGAGCTCCGAACGTAAATCCTGGAAAAACACAAAGATCAAGTGCCAATTCAGCCTGGAGATCAAATTACCAAGTGTAGTAGTAGGAAAACATATGGAATGAAGGGTAGCAATCTGTTCGTAGATTAACAGATGGTTCACAAGCGAACCAACATGGCGATAGCAATCTGTTACGTAGATTAACGGATGATTCACAAGTGAATCAACAAGGCTTACCACGGTTATGACGTGATGCACCGAGGGCTTTCAGCACAAACCCACGAAGATGTACTGAACTAATGCGGAAAGTAGATGAAAAGTAGACATACGATTCAAAACTAGGGTTTTGAAGTATTGATCTGTGTAGATTGATTTGAATCGGCCTCACCCCTATATTTATAGGGGCGAGTCTTGACGCACCTGGCTACAACACTACCTCTAACCTGATTACGATTCAACCTAAACAAGATAAGATTTTATTAGGGATCAAATAACCCGTATCCTTAACAGATTCACCCCCTTAGGCCTACCCGAGGTGGGCCTTCAGTAGGACTGCCGAAGAAGGCCCTTCCGGCCGAAGCCTTTCGGCGAAGTAGGCCACCAAAGGGGCCCTTTCGGCCAAAGCTAGCCTATGAAGCAGACCACTGAAGGACAACCGAGGCCCTATGCGGATAGGCCTTTGGTACTTCAGGGCTTCAGCCTGTGCCAGGAATTGCATATTTTTGGCCCAAATTACGAGAAATTGATATTTTGACAACTTCGACCATTAATGCCATTGTTTTCTATCAACAAACACAGTGAATTAAAAATAGCATATCAACCAAGAAAAATATCAAATTTTTACATGAGATAAGATATTTAGTATTTTTATTTTAAAAAATGTTTCAAGTTCAAAAAATGATTTAACCATCAATTTTCTTTGAAATCTAACCCATTCCTTCTCTAAACCCTAATTCCTCTTCGGAGAATATGCAGTTTCTAAACATCCTACATGCTAACTTTTTCTAAATATTTTTATTTTCTTTATCATATCATCTATGTATCGTATAAAACAAAATGACAAGTCTTGTGTTTTTAGACTTCATTTGTTTTTTTGGAGTTAAAAAACTATTATGCTACACATTGTCGATCGAGTGTCGAAGCCTAATTTTTTTAAAATTTCATTCAATTTAGTGGATAAGGCCTATAAATGGACTCAGAAATATGAATATATATAATTATTTCTACAAATGTTTCAATTCAAATCCTAGAAACACAGTTAATGAATTAAAAATAGCAAACCAACCAAGAAAAATACCAAATTTTTACATGAGATATGCTATATTGTTTTTATTGTAAAAATGTTTTAAGTTCAAAGAAAGATTTAACCATCATTTTTCTTTCAAATCTAACTCACTTCATCTTTAAACCGTAATTCTTCTTTAGAGAATGTGATGTTTCTTAACATCCTACATGATAGCTTTCTCGAAATATTTCAAATTTTTATCACAATATCTAAGTATCATATAATAACAAAATGAAAATTATCTTGTGTTTTTTAGACTTTATTTATTTTTTAGAATTAAAATACTTTTAAACTCCACATTGCTGATAGAAGTGTCAAAACCTAATTTTTCAAAATTTCTTTCAATTTAGTGTTTAAGGCCTACAAATGGACCTAGAAATATGAATATTATTTTTCTAACATTCTATGTGACAAATTTCTTGAAATATTTTTATTTTTTATCACAATATCTATGTATCATATTATAACAACATAACAAGTCTCATGTTTTTTCGTCTTTATTTGTTTTCTTAGAATTAAAAAACTATTAAGCTCCACATCACTGATCGAGTGTTCTAACACAAATTTTTCAAAATTTCTTTCAATTTATTGTATAAGAACTAAAATATACTAAAAACATGAATATGATTTTTCTATAAATTTTGGTACATTACTTTAGGTACTTATAGTTCAAATTTCACATAATTCAATTTAAATCCTAGAAACACAATTAATAAATTAAAAATAGAAAATAGATCTAGAAAAATATAAAATTTTACATTGAATAATTTATGTTATATATTGAGTGTAGAAAATTTTCAAGCTCAAGCAAAGTTGCAAATATCTTATTGCCTTGTATTGCTAGAAAACCCTTACTAAATTAAGTGTTTCATAATTACATAAAGAATAAATAAACCACATATATTAATATTCAATAACTTAAGTATTCCATAATTAAATAAATAATAAATAAATCATACATATTAATATAGTGATGTTATGTCATCTTGAATCACTAAAAATTTAATATGTGTGAAATCTTAAAACAGATAAAGACATTTGCATTTTCATATAACATTCAGTAGAAATTCTGATATCGGTTTCCATATCCATATTTGACAAACGAATTCAGATGTTTCTATTTATCATCCATATTTAATTTATATTCGAATACAAATATATATATATATACAAAATTATTCAAATACGAATACAAATAATTCAGATATTTTAATATCCATATCCATCCCTACGTGCCTCGCCATGCGCCATGCTAGTCTGCCCATCCCTATGTTGGCTAGCGCCCCTGTCCACTCGGTCCCGCCTGGGCCAGCGCCCAGCGCTGTCATGCTGTGCCATGAGCCGCCCCGCTATCGTTGCGTGGGAGAAAGAAGAGAAATAAAGAGGAAAGTGGGAAGAGGGATGGTATAGGAAAGGGAGAAAAAGGAAGTTATTTGAATAGTTATGAGTCCTATTTCCTTAAGAATAGTTAGGAGGTTATTTGAATGTATTATAAATATGGTATTAGGTATAAAGAAATAAAGAATCGAAGATTAGATGAAAATAGGCTAGGGGCCAATCTAGCCATGTTGAGGATACGATCCTTGGGTACCCTATAATTGGGCTTATTAGTTCAGAATGAGAATAGGCCAAATCCAACATTGATTCTCGGTATAGTCCATCTTTTCAAATATTTGGCATTGAGTGTCTTCACAAATTCTTCTCCTTCTAATGTTTTTAATATCTAGGAGCTTATCTAATAGAGATCATCCTAATTAGTGGACCATTTGTCAAACTGATTGTCTTTAGTCCTGATTTGTAGTATGAGTTTCTGGACTAAGTCATTTTCTTCAAATGTTTTAACCGGTACTTTCTTATTATAATGCCTTGCCATCCTTGTTATCTTCTACTTTTCTAAGCGCACGAAGACGATTTTGAGCCAGATCTTCTAACTCATGATTCATCAATCTATAGTAGTCATTGGCCATTAACTTGTTCCGCAAAGTGATACACCTAGATCCGATGTTCGTTTCCCATGGTAGAACGACCTCATGCCCATAAACCAATTGATAGGGGAACTTGGGTTGAAATATGGCAAGACATCTTATATACCCATAGTGCATCGGCTAGTGTAGTATGCCACTTCTTGGCTTGTTCTGTGATCTTACACTTGATTCATTTGCTTGAGCATAATATGGTAATCAATTCAGCAATTTGATTCCCATGCTGATTGTGAACTACTGGTTTATGGTGATCATTTGAGGAATCCCAAATTTGAAAAAAATATGCTCTTTAACAAACTATGTAGCCTCATGGGACATGCCTTTCATTAATGTCATTGCTTCAATCCATTTGGTGAAATAATTGGTCACAACCAATATGAATTTATGTCCCTTACTCGATCTTGAATATATTTGACTGATCATATATATTCCTCATCCTTTGACCAACCAAGATTTGATGACTAGGTTCATGACCGATGCATGAGCTCATTGTATGTTTCTAAACCTTTGACAGTCCTGACATCCTTTCCAATATTTTAAATAGTCCTCAGGCGAGCATTGTCGACCAAAAATAACCCATCCATCGTAACCATTTCATTTTATGGGACGATTGATGGGTCCTACAAACTCCATCATGCACTTCACACATCACCACTTTTGCTTCTTTTAGGTTTAGGCATTTCAACGGCACCCCATCAATCATTCAATAATACAATTCATTTTCTAACAATAAATACTTTAGCACTATATAATGAAGCCTCCTTGGGGCTGACTAGGATGGATCCTACAAGTAACTTGTTATCTCGACCCTCTAGTATTCAGCATCGATATCAGCTATCTCTACTTCAATGAGTTTGTCGATCGGTCCACACGATATCCTGATGTGGCTTGAGATAAGTCATTTTCTTCTAAATTTTGATTTCTAGATATGTGCATCAATGACACTACCTTAAACCCCTTTAATAAGTCTGAGCATTTTTTAAAATAGGTCCTTAAATTCTCATCCTTGCAATCGTATTCTCCAAAAAGCTGCATGATTACTAGCAAGGAATCCCACATAATCTCGACGGCATCGACTTCTATCTGGGTTAATAGCTTTAACCCCTTGAGGATCACCTCATAGTATAATTGATTATTTGTGCAATAAGGCTTGATCATAAAGGCCAATTTGAAGCTTGCTCCCTGAGGCGATATGATCACCAGCCCTATGCCACATCCATGCCTGCATACTGATCCATCAAAGAAGATAGACCATGGTACTGGCTCCGTATGGTCTGTTGTTTAGTATCTATGTTGAACAAAATAATCAGCGATGGTTTGACCTTTAACTTCCTTGGTTGATTCATATTGTAAGTCAAATTATGATAATTCAAATGCCCATTTTCCAATCATTCCCTTTAAAATTGGAGTTGATAAAATGTACTTGATGACATCAACCTTACACACAATTGTGCATTGTGTCAATAATTTATAATGCCTCAACTTGGTACATGAAAAATAAAGACATAGGCATAGCTTCTCGACTACATGATACCTTGTTTTAGCATCTAATATGTGTTGGCTCAGACAAAACATGATGCACACTTTTCCATGCAATTCCTAGATCAGCATCAATTCGATGCTTGTGTCATCAGTTGATAGATACAACTTAAACGACTTTCCTAGCTGAGGTGGAATAAATACACTACGATTGAACTTAGATACTCTTTGATCTCATTAAATGCCTTTTGATGTTTATCAGTCTGGATGAATTCCTTATCTCCTTTTGTCCTGAACAAAGGTGCAAATGGTTCCAATTGGCCAGACATATTTGATATGAATCGTCGAATAAAGTTAATCTTACCAATCGAGGATTGCAACTAAGTTTTATTTTCTGATGGTATTGTCTTCTTAATAGCTTGAATGATGTTCTAGATTATCCCAATACCTATTTCATGGACAATAAACCCCCAAAACTTTCCTGTCAATATACTAAAAGCACACTTTTTCCAATTCATGTGGAGGCCATACTTCTTTTCTCTTTCCAAAACTTTACATAAATAGGCTAAATGGCCTTCATTGCCTTGCGATTTTACTACTACATGATCAATGTATATTTTCACTAGTGAGTGGATGAGGTCATGAAATATGTAATTCATTGTCCTTTGATATGTTGCTTCGGCATTTTTTGGCCCAAAAGTCATGATGACCAATTCAAATAAGCCAAAGGCACTAGGGCATCAAAAAACGGTCTTTGGAATATATTAATATACCATGAATATTTGGTTATATCTAGTATTTTCTTCCATGAAGTAAATATTCTCGTGTCTTGATGCCACATTGACTAACAAATCTAGTATCGACATTGGGCATTGATCCTTCGGTGTGACATTATTCAGATCCCCAAAATAGATACATATCCTTAATTGGCCATTTTTCTACTAGACTGAAACTATATTTGATACCCACTTGGCATATCGACATGGCCTTATGAAATTTGCATTGTAAAGTCTTGTGATTTTGGCCTTTATATCAGGATAAATATTTGTCTTAAACCTCTTCTGACTCTGCTTTATAGGACAAAATCTTGATTTTATAGGGAGCCGATGTTCCACAATCGATCAACAAAGCCTAGGCATCTCATGATATTCCCATGAAAAAAAATCCTTAAACTCTTTTAATAAAGCAAATTATCCTTATTTTAGACAAGAAGGTAATTCAGCACTAATATACGTCGGCCTCGACCTATCTCTTGGTCCAATATCTACATTTCCAATTCATCAGCCAACGTGAATCCTTTTCCAAGCCTTCTATCTTCATCATCTATTTCCTAAGTCACGGATCTTGGTCTAATATCATCTCATTTATTGGTTGGAGACCAAGATCCGACACCCTTAAAAAATCCCCTTGCTAAATGTGTCTAGAAGGGCAATCCATTTTCCTCAAAATCAGGCGAATCAACTGTTGATACATTGATGGATCTATCGGCTTGAATGACCACAACCTGATTATCCTTCCACTGCATTAAACTTTGATGCATGGTAGAGGGAACATAATAATTGGCATGAGTCTAATCCCTCCCAAGTAAGATGTTTTATGACCCCTTTCAATCTATCACAAAAAATATGATCGGTACTGTCTTATTTCTGGCCATAAGCTCAATATTCAGGGCTCCTTTGACCTCTAAAGAATTACCACCAAAGTCCTTGAACACCATATTGGTCTTTACCAAAATGTCATTTGTCTTTCCTAACTTATGAAATATCGAATATGGCATTAGATTAACAGCAGCCCATTTGTCACCTAGCATCTTAGCCATCGTCTTTCTGTTAACATGCCCTTTAATATACAAAGGCCTCAAATGTTGATGCTCATCATCTTCTGGCTTAACAAAGACCACCGATTATGGCTGAAAAGTAGCTGAGTATCTGATTCTTCATCATCCTCATCATCAAATGGAGGTGCTTTATACTCTATCAATAAGATGAAAACCATGTTGACATCCATTGGTTGTTTCTCTTTATCGTCTTTTCTCTTTGGCCGCCATTTTTATCAGAGTCGATGTCTATTTTGTCGATGTTCTTCATACTCTTCTACCAACTATTGATGTCTCTATCTTTACAGTCTTCTCTTCGTACTTCCAATTAATCCTTCTAGGCACCATCAAGGATTCTAAATGGGATTTTTGTTGCCTTTCTATATATCTTCATTTCGAACATGCCAATGATTAGTAACTTTTCAAGATTCATCATCAGGTGACCCCAATCGATCTTTTATGGGAGTTCATTCTTTACGATGCTGATTGTAAGAATTATAATTATCTTGGGAAACCTTTTCGGCGCATTCTAGACAATCTTCCATAGATAGGAGCCTCATATTATTTTTCCAATAGAAATGAAAGAAAGAGCATTCCCAATGTGGGCCTTCTTCATCACGGTATCAATATGGCATGGCACACTACTCCCTCTCATGACACCGATGAATCATTACCGGCCTTCACTACACTGCGGTTGCTCATAGTGCCAATGATGACCCACACCTTTACATTCTTCGGTGGATCAGCCCATAACGCAGCTAGCATCAATGTTGTCTGACCAAAAGTATATTTTTTTCTCTAATATATTTTAATCGGAAATCATATTTTTGTACAACACATCACGTGAAATAATTAGAGTCGTTTTGCAATCGATTAAATCGTCTCCCATTTGGGAGTGTTGGATTATAAATATGACCGGGCAACTGGTCATATTTATAGGAAGACGCTCTTGAATTGTCCACACACTTTGGATAGTCCGGTGATATGCGGCCCACGTAGCTGGACCACGTGGTCTCGTACGGTTTTGGAGAGAGTTTCAATGGTGTCTCCCTATTGTTCTCTAGATACCCATGTACATCACCCTCTCTCTCTTCTTGAGATGTACTATCCTCTGTCATTCTTTTATATTATGGTACACCTCAGCTCAAATCACGTCAAAGAAATATTCTTTCTTGGACCTCTTTTCTTTCATTAGATGTATCCGTACGAGAGATACATGGTTGTTCTAATAAATATGTTAGGAATCGTTCTTCACCTGAGGGTTGCATTAATGAATTAGTTGTCACACACACGTATGAATTAAATTGTATCCTAGTGGAGAGGAGGCCATTAAGTTGGCGGCCCGACATCTGAGAGTAATTATGTTCAACTTACATTGGGTTACATTCATATGGTTATTAAATTTGATGTTGTATGTATCTCTATTCATTATAACAATGTACTCATTACATTGTTTGTATTTCACTTATGATTTAATTATATTTGTTATATTTGTTTTTATTTCAGTTATAAATTTAGTTGGTTTTTCAAGAGTCTCTTGTTTCTTACCTTATTCTAAACAACTTTTGAAAAACAAGTTAGAGTCACACAACCGATTATGTGGTCTCCCGTTCGGGAGTGTTGGATTATAAATATGATCGGTCAATTGGTCATATTTATAGGAACTCTCTCGAATTGTCCATGCACTTTGGACGGTCTAGGGATGTGCTGCCCACATAGCTGGACCATGTGGTCCCGTACGATTCTAGAGAGAGTCTCAGTGGTGTCTCCCTATTGTTCTCCAGATACACAACTAAAGGAATTGTGCCCAAGAAAATTTCGGTTGGATCGAAAGTTCTGATTTTGAATCGGAAGTTCCGATTAATTTATGAATTGGAAACAAAGAGCTCAAATCAAAAGTTCTGATATGGTATCGGAAGTTCCGATATTTTTTTTGTGAGACAGAGAGCTCAAATTGAAAGTTATAATAATATCTAATTTAGAGACAAAAAGTTCAAACTAGAAGTTCTGATTCGGAATTGGGTTGATCAGAAGTTCCGATGATTCTTGAAATTGCGGACCGAGAGCCCTAATCATATGTTTTGATCTAGGATCGGAAGTTCCTAGGTAGAAGCAATAGATTGGATCTATTGGGCCTCAATGTGGATTGGGGCTAGGGGTCTCACCTATATATAAAGAAAGGAGGAGGAGGTCTTGGGCATCAGATTATTCATTGTTTAGATTAGATCTAACGCTAGCCACCAAGAACCTCTCATGTCCCTTTCTTAATCTCAACATTTTAGATTGGGATTTCTCCCGGTTCTCACGAGCAGTGCTAGCACGCCAGCGTGAGATCAATATCATCCCTGTACTTGTGGATACCGTGGTGGCGTTGCTCCAATAGCGGTGCTCGTGGACACCATCATCTTGGTCGATTGGATCACCGGCGAATGGGCAAAGCAAGACAAGGATAAGAGAGGACACACTTCCCCAATATCTTCTTCCACTACACCTAGAGCGTCTCACGTTAGAACATAACGATTCATGATCCCTCACATGCATGGTTTAAGAGCTTTTGAGCAAAAATTTTGAATTTGTTGGCTAGTGTCGCTTTCCCTTTCCCCAATAACAACCCTCTCGACCCCGAGTCGAGACATGTATTTGGAGAACAGCGGGAAGATGCTGCCAAAATTCTCTCTAGAACCATACAAGACCACGTGATCTAGCTATACGGGATGCACATCCCTAGATGGGATTTAGGACCTATCCTTGCATACTAGTGCCCAAAGCCTAGCACCATACGTTCATTCATTTTTAATGAAACAATAAGGTCTCTCATCTCTTAATGTTTATATGTCTACTCAATCCTATACAGAGTCTTCTAGCTCTGCTGATGAGGTCAGGCTAGCAATCGAGAAGCCAAGGACCAAGTAATGTGGCTAATACACAAGATAACTGTCAAGGAGATTGACAATGATGGTCTGCCAAAAGATAAAGCCACCTTACAGTGCATGAGAAAGATCACATGGCTTATTGGACAAGAGAGGGAAACATTGACCATGAGGAAGTTCAACGATCTGAAGACCACACTCTACAATGACATGATCAACAATTACCTCGCACTACAGGAAAATGGGACATTTCCATTGGCCACGTTATCTTCCATCTGCATTTCCTAAAGCTGACGGAAGTTACTTCATTTTTGTTGGGCTGAACGAGCCAACGAATGTTAAGTTAACTTCCATTGGCATTCACTGTGGCCGACGGAAGTTACTGGGCCGACGGAAATAAGGGTTGTATTTCCCCGCGTGTGTATAGAGAAACCTAGGTTTCCCTATCTTTTCCCACACACGCCCATGTCGCCCACATCGCCGCCATGCGCCCACACCACCGCTAGGGGGTGCTCCTGCCCTCGATCCCACCCATGATCCCTCATGCTCGCCCCCAGCCCACTCACCGCCAGGCCGCCGCACCGCCCGCCCCACTACCCACCTTCCACCGGCTGATGCCGTCGCCTGCCTCCTTCAAGAATTTTGTCGTAGTATGAGATACAATGGATAATGGATTCATTTTATATTGCCAAGAGCTAATTCATATTATGAATTCTAACAATTTTCAGAATTTGTTTTGCTTGACTGCCCAACCGAAGCCCGCCCGGCTAGTGGTGTCACCATTTCCATTTGGCCATCATCTCCACCCGGTCGCCGCCTCCTCGCTTGCCCATCATCACCTGCGAGTTATTCAATTTATTTAGAATATGTTAAATTTATTAATATTATTTTTGTGTTATTAGCAATGTTAAGACTTGATAATTAATGTGTTATTATGTTATTATATTTGTTCTTGTATTAATTTGTAGTTTGTTGATGATTTCATAAGGGTGACTATTATTATACTTCCGTATGCGATGTTTTTTTAATATGCAATGTTGTACTATTATGCTATTACATTTATTTTTGTATTAATTTGTAGTTTGTTGATGATTTCATTAGGGTGATTAGTATTATATATACTTCCTTATATATATTCTTTTCATATGCAATGTTATATGTTAGAAAATGTCAGCAGTGTAACGAAACCTATGCGTCACCCATTTCGGACCAACATGTCTCACACGTGCCATGCGTGTGTGATGTACATGTCTGGAATTTTCCTTTTTTTGGACAGCCTTGGATTGGTCGACATAGCTTGGTATTTATGATGAGCCATGAGTCCGGATGATATTTCAGTGTCATAACCTTGTTGTTCTCTATTGCACCATTGTCTGGCATGCAATTAGAGAATATCGGGGTTATGCTTCTGAAATTTTGTCCGGACTCTATAGGCCTGTCATAAATCCATGCTTGTCAATCACTCTTGGGTGGGTTTAGGACATATATTTTCCTATATACATAGGGTCATTAAGAAACCAAGTGCGGTTTGCACTGTGGTTTAATCATAGTGATGAGTGATTGATAAGTTTTCCTAATTCATGGTCTGGACTTGTGATTGGTTGTTTGAGTTCACTGAAGGGATCCGTGTGTGTTTTGCGTGGAGATTCGTGTTTTGCTTGGCTCATGTTGTGCAGGGTTGAGATGCAAGTCAACTGTCAATGGCCGATGTGGGATCGAAATGACAACTAGAGGGGTGTGAATAGGTGCCTCGACAAATTCTCGTGAATTGATGGCCTATTCAGATCACCCAATGCACCTCTAAAAATTGCAGAAGCAAAATTGATGATCACAATAAAAGTCCAAATCAATAATCAGAGCAATTCAAATTTTTCTTCTAAATCAGACTTTGAAATACCGAGATATCTAGTTCAGAGGTTGAAACACCGATAGCACCTTCTTATCGGTAAATGGTTTACCGATATAGCATTGTCGGCAATTGGAACTCTGACAGTGTTCAGAAAGAAAAATAACATAACTCAAAACATTTTAGTTCATATCATTTGAAGGTTAGCAAGAAGATCAAAGAGAAATATTCAGCTAACACATGACTTGATTGAATATACTATGTTCTAGAACAATTTGAAGTAAATTCAATTCACAATTATCAAGAAACAAAGATCACCAAGTAACAAATGATCAAGAACAGACTGCTGAAAGTAAACATGGACTGATTTTAGTGCAACATTGTTTAATCACATAATGACTTTAAGTCAGATGCACAACTTTGCTTGAGACATGGCTTTCATCCTTGAATACACAACAGCACAGAAAAAGATTGAAGATCACTTGCTGAAAAAACTGTTGATAGCAAAAAATGGCATTAATGGTAAAGATTGTCAAAATATCAATTTTGGTAATTTTTGCCGAACATACACAAGTCCTTGATCAGGCCGAAGATCTATAGAGCCGAAGGCCCATTGAGCATTGGGCTTCGGAGGCCCTCTAGCGGCCTATTACCTTCAGCCCGAAGGCCCATCGAACATGGGCTTCGGAAGATTTTTGGCCGCCTACCACCTTTGACCCAAAGGCCTTCGGAGCCCTGCCTCGTCGAAGCTTTGGCCCGAGGACCAGGCTTCGGTAGGCCCTGCCGAAGGCCTGCTTTGGGCTGATTTTCAGAGATAGAATTTGAGTCTAATTCTGGCTAATTTTATCCCTAAGTTTCATTAGGTCGAATCCTCCCAGATTAATCTTAGAGATAAGAAGACTAGCCCCTATAAATATAGGGGTGAGGACGGTTCATTAAGCCCCCCAACACAAATCAACTTCAAACCCTAGTTTGAACCGTACTTTTACCTTTTATTTACTTTTCTGCAATCTTCGTAGGTTTGCTTGGAACCCGTCCACCGGCCACGCTGAAACCGTCGTAAACCTTGTTACTTCCATTGTGAAGTACCCATTAATCTACGTAACAGATTGCTATCGCCTTGTTACCTTGCTTGTGAAATATTCGTTAATCTACGTAACAGATTGCTAACTTCGTTTCTCTACTGCAAAACTTAGCAGATTCGGTCTCTAGGCCGAATTGGCACTTGATCTCTGTTTTGTTTGCAGGTTTTTACGCTTGGAGCCCCTTCGCCAGAGGTGTTAAGCTTAGGCTTGTCCCTAAGTATCTGCACACTTTTGGATCATCGAACTGACCCAACTGTGGGGGCACGTTTTCGTGTCAACACACTTTTTGACGACTCCGTTGGGGAGGGCTACGGCAACATGATGGGTACATCTACACCGGCTACGGGCACGTCTACGACAACTACTATATCTACATCGCCGATGGATCCCATGGGGGGCGCAGATATCGACAACCGCAACATCATGACACCCACCCTTGAAGATATCCCCGAAGAAGACCGAGCAGAAATTGAGGCAAAGATGAAAGTGCTACATGACCTCATGCTTGGTGGCTACGTCAAGACATGCGCAGGCTTCATCAAGAGCGACGTCAACATCCCCGACCTCGCTTGGACCTAGGTAACTCCAGTATCACCTCCTTTATCTTCTTTACAGATTGAGCAAAAAATAGCTACATTGGTAGATCAAGCTGTTAGCGCTTCGCTAGCCAATTGTTTAGATTCGCTAGCCAAGTAGAGGTGACACTTAGAAGGTTCGGCTTTACTGAGGTCGTTCCTCCAGCTCCCATTGCTAGTGCACCTCTGATAAATCATATATATAGCAGAACCAACGGTAGTACTGACAAGACCATCATGTCTCTGGCCCCAACATATATGGCCGAGACAAGACACTACACACATGTCCAAGATAAACCCGTTTATTGCACACCACCTACACCTGCACCAGTTCTTCCTGCGTTGCCTACACCGCACACACAAACGCATACGACTGAGCACGTCACATACCTAGAGCCAGCACGTGAGGAAGACCCCCACGGCCAACACGCCGACATACCACCGTGTGTCGCGCCTCCACATGAGAGACACATGTAGGTAGGAATCCAGGACGACATTGAGGGGCGGATCCGCACACTGTTTAGGGAGTGCTCCTGTTTTGTACCTAGGGGTCGTGCTAGGGTTTACTGGAAACCGTACCCCGACCATTTCGACACTATACCATACCCTCGCGGCTATAGGGTTCCTGAATTCACCAAGTTCGACGGTGAGGGTAGCAAGACCACACTAGAACATGTCAGTCAGTTCTTAGCACAGTGTGGAGAAGCTAGTGGGTCGGATGATTTAAAACTTAGACTATTTCCTCTTTATTTATCTGGCACCACTTTCACTTGGTTTTCGGTGCTCCCGCAGAACTCTGTCCTAACATGGGCTGAATTAGAACTGAGAAACCAAGGGTGGTTTCGGTCTGGATGATGAGTGATTGACAAGGAAAAGCGAGAGAGTGGTCGAGAGTATGTGGAGTGCAACGAGGGTTTCTATGTGGAGTGAAGGTGTTGCTGTCGAGGGTTTTGGCAGTGCATCACGTTCTTGTTTTGGCTTGTCTTGTTTGTGCAGGGTGGAGATGCTGACCGACTGTCGACGGTGGGTGATCGAGGGTCGAGCGGGGAGCTTGATGCCAAGGATCAGGGAGGCCGGGCAAAGTTAGAGAAGATCTCAACAGTGCATGAAGAGACAGAGCGAGACTCGGACGAATGGCTGATTGCGATGGCGTGTCGACTGTGTTCGCGAGAGGGAGGATAGGACAATGATTCGCGTGGATTGAGGGGATAGAGAGCGGAAGTGGCTTGCTGGCGCTCAGAGTCGCAAAGCGGTGTCACGAGTCGAGGAGTTGAAAAGACTTTGTCGGTTTTGCTGAAAACCGTCGAAACATTTACCGTTTTTACTATTTCAATAAAATAGTGTCAAGGTGTTAGTTTAAATTTTTAGTGTCATTTTGTGTACTTTTTAGAGTATTTTTGGAGTATACACATTCTGAAAATATTCTAAAGAGGAGTCATTTGTAATTTTCTAGAGTAAAATAGGGTATTTTCTATTTGTATTTTCAGTTTTGTAAATAGTGTCTTTTCTAGGGGGCTTGGTGCAAAATTGCCTTCTAGAATGTGGAGTTGGTGGGATAAATATCCCTGGGTGTGTGCTGGCCGAACCAAGAGGTGAGGATCCAGAACTTTTGTTGTGAGACAAATCAAATTCATTTTTGCTTGCTTCAGCATGTTCTACCGAATGGGATTTTATCGTGCTGAAATTTCAAGATTGTAAACAGCGCTGAGAACCTGTGTGCCAGATCTGCTACATGTTGCTCGCGTAATGTTCTTTGGCAAGCGATGAAGTTTTTTTTGCACTGAATCAAAATTTGTAGCTGCTTCTCAAACTGGTTGAATACCGTGAGAGCTTTTCCTGCGTTGAAAATTACCGTGAACAGCTCCGAAAGCTTTTGTGCCGGATTTGCTACATGCTGCTCAGGCTTTCCGGGAAAAACCGTTCACTAGTTTGCTGCCTGACTTTTTCAGTGGTTGATTAGGTATTTTCTCTTTGAATCTTATGTGATTTGCTAGATGATCTGAGAAGGTTTTTCTGTGATGATCCTCTTTGAAATGTGGATGAACATGTGAGAAAACACAAACCAATTACATTGTTCCTGCTGCAAAGTTTATTCATCCGAAAGTTTTTTCCTCTTGCTGCTATCGCATGAATGTGAATATTGCCGGCTCTGTAATAGTGTGAGCATTTTGAACCACCAGAACTTTCGTAGAACCAGAACTAAAATTGGATTTGGCTTGCAATTTTTGTTCATCCGAGATTTTTGGCTGTGAGCGCATGATTCCGAACAAGAACTTCAGCTTTGTCAGATAGGCTACAATGAATTCGGCACTATTCATAGTCCTACAGCTTGATTCTTCCAGCGATTGATTCAGCAGCTAAAGGAAAAATTGAACACGGCAAAAGCTATTCTTCCGAGAGCTCTGATTTTGATTGCATGACCGTGAATAGTGATCTGCAAATTTTGTCGATACAGCTTCAGGATCCGCTACAGCCGACAAGGTTGTTCATCTCTGATTTCTACAGAATCCGGTGAAGAGACAAAGTAAGTTTCCATCTATTTTTCCTGAAATTTAGATGAGATGAATCATGTTTGTTAAAGATATACTTCAGTGATTAGTTTGATCCACTCTGGTTTTGTTTTATACTTGAATCTGTGGAGTGTTTTTCTGAAATTTATGGATGAGTTCTTCAGGGTATAGTCTGTGTTTATAATCTTTTGCTGATCATGAAGAACTTTTAATCTCAGTAGTGGTTTTGAGTTATACATGGTTAGATTGTCCTTTGCATCAAGTCTTGTTAGGTTGTCCATAGGTGAAATGTTTTCTTCTTATCAGTTTTGATATGATCATGTTCATGATACATCAGGACTATGTCTTTGGTTACAAGTTGTTGAATCTATTCTATCTTCCATCATTGGTTGCTGAATTAATGAATACTGCTTTTGTGCTGTAGTTACATTGGTTGAAACGATTATAAGTGTTGTTCGATTTTGAGCAGTAATTGATGTAGTTTCAAATCTGGTTGCTACATAGTTTGCTGTACAGAGTAAACTTCAAAGAATTCTGAATTTAGTTGTGCTGGACTGAAATTAGTTTGAAGCTGAAACTTGCAATTGAACTTAAAGTGGTATATATGCATGCTATTGATCTTGTTGCTGAAAATTCAGATTCAAGCATGATGAACTGATTTGAATTATTATATACTGTTCTGAACCAGTAGTAGTTTTCTGCTTGAGTCTTTTCAGCATTTCTTCTGGAGGTGTTTTGATAGAGTATAGATTCTGTTTTCGGATGGAGCATAGTGCTGCTGGATTGAAATCTTTTCAGATGTCCTGAAATAATTGTGCTATCCACCGAAGTTTCAGAGTTCAGCAAGGTTGAAAGGTTTTAAATAATTGTGTGCTGTTTTGAATCTTTTTGAAATTGAGACTTGTAAATTGAATCAAAATTGAACAATTGTGCTTTGCTGAAATTACATTTACTATTCATCGTCCGAAAAATTTCAGATTTGAATGAAACTCATTTGTGATTGAATTAAAACAATCTGAGTTACTTTTTGCAGTTGAAATTGATCTCAAGAGTGAGTATTTCTGATAGGTGTTGTCTAGGAACTTGAGTCAAAGCTATTTTTGAGTTTTTGACTCTGTTTGAAATTAATATTTGTACTGTTTGAATTGAGTCGTGATTTTGTGTTTTTATAGGAGCGTTGGGTGATTTGATTAGGCCATCACTTTTAAAGAAAGTGTCGAGGCGCCTATTCACCCCCCTCTAGTCGCCATTCCGATCCCACAATTGGTATAAGAGCCGGTTTGATCACGAGTTGACCTTTACCGGTTGTGATCTTTATTTTGGCGACATGGATAGGAACACAAAGATTCCGATGTTTGATGGTCGAGACTATGCCTATTGGAAGGTGTCTATGGAGGCTTATTTTCTTAGCCAAGGAACTGCGATGTGGGACATTGTTGCATCCCAGTATACGATCCCTGAAAATCGTACCTCAAATACTGAGAAGGCTCAATATGAATGTAATAGCAAGGCTAGAAACATTGTTTTTATCAGTCTGAGTCGCAACGAGTTCGACAGGGTTCAGCACCTTCATACTGCTCGAGAGATTTGGTCGACATTGAGTACTTTTCATTAGGGCACTACCTAGATTAAGGCCAAGAGGCAGAGCACGTATAATCAAGAATACCAAATGTTCGTGCAAGGCCCTAGCGAATCGGTAGATGACATGTTTGCACGTTTTGATGGAATTATCAGTAATTTGCGCGCCACAGGGACTTTAGCTTACTCAGATCATGACCATGCGATCAAACTTCTCTATGCTCCGGATCATAGCATATGGGAAGTTAAGATCTCTAGCATTGAAGAATCTGCTAGCTTTGATACTTTGACGTGCAATGAACTTTATAGTAAGCTTAAGTCCACTGAGATCACCAAGGCATCTCGTTCTGGAATTGGGAGCACTTTGCCACAGTCCATGGCACTAGTTTCTGGTTCCAGCAGTGGCACCTCATCTAGAGGTATATCATCAGGTGTTTCTGGAGCTTGTGTTTTCTCTGGAGCTTTTGACTTGTCCTCCCTTGTCTCTGTCACAAAAGAACAAGTGGATGTTCTAGATGATGAGGAGCTAGCTCTCATCGTCAGAAAGTTCACTCGCTTTTACAATGATAGACGAGACCAAAGGAGAGGAGGGTCACAAGGGTGTTTTGAATGTGGAGATACATCTCACATAAAAGCTAATTCCCCTAAACTGAAATTTAAAAATGAAAATGAGTACAAGCACCAAAAATGGAACAAGAAAGCCTATTTTAGGGGAAAGCGAGGAAAAATGCCTAAGAGAGTGGCTAGAGCTTTTGTAGCCACCCTCAGCGACATCGACAGCACGTCAAGCGAGGAGCCAAGCTCAGAGGAAGAGTAGCCTCCCAAGAAAGAGAAGAAGGAGAAGAAGACAATGAACATCACCGACCTTTGCTTCGCGGTCGACGACGACTACAGCAACGACAAGCTTGACACTTCTGAGGTACATCTATCCCGTGATCAGCATTTTGTTCAGAATGATAAATTGCATGATGATGTTTATTCTCACGATAGATTACTTAAACTTGCTGCTAAGGAACGTAAAGAACAAAAACTTAAAATTGAATCGTTGTCTATTGAACTTGCTTTATTGAAATCTAAATCTAAAACTGCTGATTGTGAGTCATGTCTCATTTTGATGGATGAACTTGCTTAGTTGCGTCCGATCCATGCTAAAAACATTGAAAAACTTGAAAATGTTCAAAAGAAACTAATGGTGGAGTCTAGACCTGATGCCATCGAGGAATGCTTAAAATGCACCCTTTTGATTGAGAGTGTTAGTCTGAGAGACAAACATATCGATGAGCTTAAAGCTAGATTGGAGAGTGCTGAGTGTTCGAAGGATGTGCAGTCGGCTTGTCCGACCTACGTCACCCTGAAGGACCAACTCAGTTTTGCTAGAGAGCAAGGAGAGAAATTGAAATGTGAGAATGACTATCTTCTATCCGTAGTGGAAAAATGCACGGAAGGAAAGGGTAGGATGGACCTGCTTTTGGCTAAAACCAAAATGTGTGCTGACAGGGCAGAGTTAGCTCTCGGGTTGGGTTATGAGAGAACCACTCCAAACACTTTAAGCAAAATTGTGTTCACTCCTCCCACTACCCTTGAGAAAGATAGAGCCTTGTTGGAAACCGATCAAAAAGCCAAGAATCTTACCCAACCGACAAAGAAATCTTTTCGTGCTTTAGATGAACCTCCTCAGCCAAAACCCAAGAAAACTGTGAGATTTGTGCCTGAGACCCATACCCACACACCCAAGAAAGTGTATCACTGTTCTTATTGTCATCGGGTGGGTCATTTGGTTGGGTTTTGCTTTCATCGTATCAGGGATGAGCGACGGTCTTTTGCTATGAGTTTTTAGGACATGCACTACCCATCTTTAGGTATGCATGAGTCTGCTTTTCGTTCTCATCCTGATTTTGAGGCTCCTTACAGTGATATGAGTGGCTATGCTCATCGTGGTGTATATCGTACCTTGTATGATGATAGACCACGTAGGCATTTTGGTCCTAATTATTTTAGAAGACCTCAGCGAGTTGCAAGGAGATCACATGCGTAGTATGATTCTCATCACACACAGTCTCCTACTTTATCTACTTCTCGGGTTGTTCAGTGCTGGATACCTAAGCATCTTATCTCAAAACCCAGCGCTGAGTACTTGAGATTTTACTTCTCTACTTAGGAGAGTGTTTTTGCCCCTCGGGATGTACACCATGCTTCATATGGTGATAGATCATGTGTAAGAGGCTTTGGTGCTCGACAAGTTGGGAGACCTCGTCGATTTCCAGGTTCATGCTTTATTGCTAGACCACACACTTTTTATCATGGTTTATCTCCTGTGCATGGTCAGTTTTGTACTTTGCCTGGATTTCGTGTTTTGCACTATTGGATTCCAAAGAAATTTTTATCTCACCCTCACACTGAGCATCCGAGAGATACAAGCATGCTTTGAGGGGGAGCTGTGTAGCATTGCATGAGCTTTTGTCATTTGATTAACTGCTTTTACAAGTACATGCTTTGTAATGCCTTTGAACTATTATCTTTAATATTGTTGACTACTTGGCATGTATTCATCTTAGAATTGTCATGAGCATGGCTTTTATTTTTGAAAATTTGAAAATGGTCACTACTTAGCCTAGAATCTAGCATGGATTGGCTGAGTGCTTTTGCTGTCTTTCACATACTTGATAGCTAGGTCCTTTTTAGTTGGATGCTGATACGCAACATGAGTTCATAAAAAATGAAAATGAAAATGAATGGAAAAAATGAATGAAAATGAAAATGAATGTGATTCATGCTTTTGTGTGCTGAAGTTTGAAAAGATCTAGGTGGGTTTGCTTTGTCGCACTACTTTGTTCTGGACGGCTTACCATAGCACTTTGGTATGAACCAGGATATTGAGTGTATACCGAGACCATTGCTTTAAGCTTCTGATGGTTTCAACCTAGGCTTAGCATGCTCATTTAGCATAAGGTTGACATGCAAATAACCCTGGCACAAGAATGAAAAATTTAAAATTCATTGCATATCATGTTTGCTGAAGCACCTTGAAGTGAGATACGCTTATCTAGTGTGTGCTTGCTTAGATTTTGCATCTCATGCCTTGACATGTCTAGTATACTAGTCTGAGTGGTGATGCTTTTATTTGCTAAAATCTGAAAATGCTTGCTCATGCCTTTTGTTTAGATGGTATACATATGAGGATGTCTTTTAGTACTTTAAGATGATATTCAAGGAGAATACTTGTTGGTACTGTAATTGCAGTTGCTTATGTCTCAGAAGCTCACATCTGTGCTTTACCCTCTTTTCCCCTCTTTGCATCTTTTTATCTCCTTGATGCCTGCATTGTCAAAGGGGGAGAAATGATCTACATGATGCTTTGGCCTTTGGACTGCTTGGTTAAGGGGGAGTTGGCTTGCATAGTTGAAATGCTTTTGATGCGGTGATGCGATGCACTTCTGATGTTTTGATGCGATGCGCTTTTTATGCTTTTGCTCTTGCTTTGCCTTGCATAAGGTTTTTGCCAAAGCAGGGAGATCTTTTACCAAGTGACATGTTTTGCTCTTTTGTGAGTTTTTATGGTCACTTGTGCGCGTAACTTGCTATCTCATCATGTCTTTGCTTTGGGGTTGTCAATGGACTCATCAAGGGGGAAATTGAGAAACCAAGGGTGGTTTTGGTATGGATGATGAGTGATGTACAAGGATGAGCGAGAGAGTAGTCGAGAGTATGTGGAGTGCATCGAGGGTTTCGATGTGGAGTGAAGGTGTGGCTGCCGAGGGTTTTGGCAGTGCGTCGCGTTCTTGTTTTGGCTTGTCTTGTTTGTGCAAGGTGGAGATGCTGACCGACTGTCGATGGTGGGTGATCGAGGGTCGAGCGGGAAGCTTGATGCCGAGGATCAGGGAGGCCGAGCAAAGTTGGAGAAGATCTCAAGAGTGCACGAAGAGACGGAGCGAGACTCGAACGGATTGCTGACTGCGACGGCGTGTCGACTATGTTTGCGAGAGGGAGGCGAGGACAAGGATTCGCGTGGCTCGAGGGGACCGAGAGCGGAAGTGGCTTGCTAGCGTTCAGAGTCGCAAAGCGGTGTCACGAGTCGAGGAGCTGAAACGGTTTTGTCGGTTTTTGCTGAAAACCGTCGAAATATTTACCATTTTTACTATTTCAATAAAATAGTGTCAAAGTGTTAGTTTAAATTTTTAGTGTCATTTTGTGTACTTTTTAGAGTATTTTTGGAGTATACACATTCTGAAAATATTCTAAAGAGGAGTCATTTGTAATTTTTTAGAGTAAAATAGGGTATTTTCTATTTGTATTTTTAGTTTTGTAAATAGTGTCTTTTCTTGGGGGCTTAGTGCAAAATTGCCTTCTAGAATGTTGAGTTGGTGGGATAAATATCCCTGGGTGTGTGCTGGCCGAACCAAGAGGTGAGGATCCAGAACTTTTGTTGTGAGACAAATCAAATTCATTTTTGCTTGCTTCAGCTTGTTCTACTGAATGGGATTTTATCGTGCTGAAATTTCAAGATTGTGAACAGCGCTGAGAACCTGTGTGCCAGATCTGCTACATGTTGCTCGCGTAATGTTCTTTGGCAAGCGATGAAGTTTTTTTTGCACTGAATCAAAATTTGTAGCTTCTTCTCAAACTGGTTGAATACCGTGAGAGCTTTTCCTGCGTTGAGAATTACCGTGAACAGCTCCGAAAGCTTTTGTGCCAGATTTGCTACATGCTGCTCGGGCTTTCCGGGAAAAACCGTTCACTAGTTTGCTGCCTGACTTTTTCAGTGGTTGATTAGGTATTTTCTCTTTGAATCTTATGTGATTTGCTAGATGATCTGAGAAGGTTTTTCTGTGATGATCCTCTTTGAAATGTAGATGAACATGTGAGAAAACACAAACCAATTACATTGTTCCTGCTGCAATGTTTATTCATCCGAAAGTTTTTTCCTCTTGCTGCTATCGCGTGAAAGTGAATATTGCCGGCTCTGGAATAGTGTGAGCATTTTGAACCACCAGAACTTTCATAGAACCAGAACTAAAATTGGATTTGGCTTGCAATTTTTGTTCATCCGAGATTTTTGGCTGTGAGCGCATGATTCGGAACAGGAACTTCAGCTTTGTCGGATGGGCTACAATGAATTCGGCACTATTCATAGTCCTGTAGCTTGATTCTTCCAGCGATTGATTCAGCAGCTAAAGGAAAAATTGAACACGGCAAAAGCTATTCTTCCGAGAGCTCTGATTTTGATTGCATGACCGTGAATAGTGATCTGCAAATTTTGTCGATACAGCTTCAGGATCCGCTACAGCCAACAAGGTTGTTCATCTCTGATTTCTACATAATCCAGTGAAGAGACAAAGTAAGTTTCCATCTATTTTTCATGAAATCTAGATGAGATGAATCATGTTTGTTAAAGATATACTTCAGTGATTAGTTTGATCCACTCTGGTTTTGTTTTATACTTGAATCTGTGGAGTGTTTTTTCTGAAATTTATGGATGAGTTCTTCAGGGTATAGTCTGTGTTTATAATCTGTTGCTGATCATGAAGAACTTTTAATCTCAGTAGTGGTTTTGAGTTCTACATGGTTTGATGAGGACATCGATAACAATGATCAAAACATCGAACACTCTATCATTCCTGGACCAATCACCCGCTCTCGTGCCTGTAAGTTTAATTATGAGGTGCGTTTGTTTCTTACTTTACATAATGATATGAATATGGATAGGATGCTAATTATGGGTGATATTTTGACTCTAAGGAACTTGGGAGAAGCACTTCTTGATCAAACACCGGAGGGAGAGGTGGCGCAACAATCCAATTCGGATTCCACTTCAAACTCCGATTTCGGTTCGGTTTCAGCAGAACACCCTTCATTAAAACAGGCATAACTTTCTCGTACGGAGATGGATTGAGGCTTTCTTTAAGGCGTTGGAAAGATAACGAAAATATCTTTCCAATGAATCTAGTGCCAAGTCCTGGTTCGTTACGAAACGTTCTGTGTCATCCGAACAAGTCATAAGGTGGTGCGTCACCATTTTGGGCCACTTTGTGCCTTATATCCGTTTGGGGCCTTAAGCCCAACATTAGGGAAGACTTTACACAAACCCTAGGTATTAATACTTTGTAGCCGTCATGAATTACGGTTGGGTTTTGCTTAGTTTTGAACTGTATTGCAGATTGAACTCTGACGTTCATCAGATTGTGGAACCCCGCTCGAGAAATCGATCTTTCATCTGTTTGTGAGATTGTGTTTCCGTGTTCTTGCTTGTGTTCTCGATTCGCATGCAGGGATAAGCCTTCTTGGCGAGGTCAATCTCATTCATGCGTAGTTGATAACCAATGGAGCCATGGTGTAGCGATTGCGGGGTTCAGATCAGTGCTGATTGAAAGTCGTATCGTCAACGTCGAGTCCTCCACCAATCGAGTTTACCCCCTCTAACGGAAAATCGGGCACCCGTGCGCATCAAATGGTATCAGAGCCCAAGTTTCCCATCAGGTATCACTGTATCCCTTATATTGTTCTTCGCCTTATCCTAGAACTCCAGAAAAAGCCGCAAAAAAAGAGTCGTAGACATCTAGGGCAAGGTATCCTTATCGTCCTACTGCTTTGAGCCTTTGCAATTTCGTCACGGTGTCATATTGCTGAGTTTTGATCCATGGTCGATGTCAGGTTGCTGGTTTAGAGTTGTGTTCTTGATCGCGAGTTAAATCCATAACCTTGTTTAGTCCTGGGATATCCGAATTCAACCCTAAACCCCTAGTCAGAGTTGGTTCAGGGTCAGTTCGACCTTGCCTTGGTAAAACGGCCATAACTTTTGCATAAGGACTCCGTTTGAGCTCTACCACCCGTCAAAACAATTAGGAAGAAAAAAACACATCCAGTCGTGAGCGGAAAAGCCGCTTCCGATTAGGGTAAGGGGGCTAAATTCTTCTGGGAAGACAGAGTTCTAGAGGGGTTTTTATTTGCAGCCAACATAACTTCTTGTCGGGTACCTCGTTGAGTACTTATTGTTTGAACAATCTGTAAAAAAAAGGAGAAAAAAATAAAGAGAGGCCAAAAAAAGAAAAAAAGAAAAAAAATTCTGTGAGGCATAAGAGGAGGAAGTTTTTCTAGTTTAAGTTCAGCGTTGTTACCTATATTTCTAAGTGCTGATTTTGGTGTTCTTGTTATTAGAGTTGGCTTCTCTTTTCATTTCTAGGAGCACAAGTTAGACCAGCAACCAAGACAAGTATTGCACATTATTATTGAGCTTTACTAAATGTTGTCGATTTGTGCTAATCCTTGCTACCAAAGATCAGCCTTCCGAGCTCCCCCTTCCTTCTGATCAGTACGGTGACTAGCTGGCAATCGCTATACTCACGACTTCAACGGTATCATCCCTAAGCCAACCGGTTGTGCCACCTACTACGATTGGTAAGAACCTTGCAAGAACTTGGTGAAACGCTTGTGTATGAGCGACTCCACATCCTAGTAGTTCATAGGAAACTAACGCACTTGTGAGCTTGTTTGTGTTTTGTGTTTCCACTAACCATGGCAGGATCACACCAAGTCAATGGAGATGAATGTGTGTCCAAGTTTGAACATGGAAAGTTGCTGGAAGAACTCAATGCAAACATCATTAAGAGTAACCAGGACAATGAGAACAAATTGGAGAGGGTAGAGAGGAGCATTACCACCCTCGTCATCAGGATGGAGAACATAGAGGCACGACAAGCACCACCTAATGATAGAGCTGAGAATCTCAATGCAGATGGCATAAATCAAGAAGAGCATATCCACCCCCTTGCTCGAGACCCTCCTCCCCGTCAACGAAATCCACGTCGTCAAGGTATGGGAGGTAATAATGAAAACAACCCTCGTGCTGATAATTCGTTTGCTAAGGTTAAGTTCAGCATACCACCTTTTTCTGGCTCTTATGATGCTAAGACATATCTGAATTGGGAGATGACAGTAGAACAAAAATTTAACTCTCATCTTGTTCCAGAAATTCATAGAGTTAGACAAACCACTAGTGAGTTTACCAATTTTGCTATTATTTGGTGGAATGAACTATCAAATGTAGGCTTAGCACCTGACACATGGGATGTGCTAAAGAGAGCTATGCATGGTAGATTTGTCCCCACTACTTATAAACGTGATTTGCATCAAAAATTACAGTGTTTAAACAAGGGAAATAAATCTGTAGAGGAGTACTACCAAGAACTCCAAATAGGAATGTTGCGTTGTGAGGTAGTTGAGGATGAGGATGGTAAAATGGCTAGATTTTTTTGTGGTTTAAGAAGAGAAATACATGACATAGTTGATTATAAGGAATATAATTCTCTCAATAGATTGTTTCACCATTCTATGAAGACAGAAAGAGAATTGCAGGGACGACAGCTGAAGTCGAAGAGCAACATCACCGACACAAGAGCGGCGCCTACAATGCTACCTTCTCCTGCACGGTCTACTTCCCCCTTCACACCTAGGGCACGTTCAGCAGCACTGTCATTTTCACTACCACCAGAGGATAAGAGTAAAACAACCATACTAGCAAATAGTTCCTCATCTGTTGCTTCCACCGGTCGAACCAGTGGAGTCATTTGCCACAATTGCAAAGGGAAGGGCCATTTCTTGAGAGATTGCCCAAGCCAGAGATGGACATTCATTGCTACTGAGGATGGCGGGTATCTTAGTGCTAATGATATTTATGAAGGTTGTACTAACAATGCAGGTAACGATGAGGAGACTGAAAGTGATGGCGAGGAGATTTTAGGTACTGCCGCCATCGAGAAGTATCAGGCGTTGATTGTACAACGTGTTTTAAACACTCAAGTGGAGCAAACGAACACACTTCAGCGACATAACTTATTTCAAATGTTCCTCATTGTCAATGATCGTCGTGTTCGTGTCATAATTGACAGAGGGAGCAACAACAATTTGGTGAGCTTAGATCTGGTTAATAAGCTTCGATTCACCAAATGTCCACATCCTCATCCATACTACATTCAGTGGTTCAACAATAGTCGCAAGGTCAAGGTAACACAATCTGTGAGAGTGCACTTTTTCATTGGTATGTACCATGAATTTGCTGATTTTGATGTTGTACCCATGAAAACATGTTGACTTTTATTGGGTTGGCCGTGGGAATTTGATACGGATGCTACACATCATGGTAGGAGTAATAAATATACACTTATGGACAAGGGAAAGAAAATTACTTTGCTTCCTATGACTCCCACTAAAATTATGTAATGTGAGAAAGAGTGTATTGAGAATAGAAAGAAGGACATTGCAGCACAATTTGAAAATCAACAAGTAGCTAACACTATTTTTCCACCTAAGAAAGATAAGAAAGACAATAGCTCTAAGTCGGACGAAATTAAATTAAAGGGGGGTGTTATGCTTGCTACTAAATCTGATTTGGTTGATGTTAATGAGTTTGATTCTCCTTGTTATTATGCATTGATATGCGAAGAAGTCTTGTTTTCATTTGAGGATTCTTCCACCTCGTTGCCTCCTGCTGTCACTAACCTTTTGCAGGAATATAAGGATGTGTTTCTAGCAGAGATGCCTCCGGGCTGCCACCTATTCGAGGTATTGAGCATCAAATTGACTTGATCCCAGGAGCGACATTGTCAAACTGTGCTGCATATAAAACAAATTCGGAGGAGACTAAAGAAATTCAGCGACAACTCCAAGAACTTCTGGACCGTGGGTACGTACGAGAGAGCCTTTGCCCATGTGTTGTGCCTGTTCTTTTAGTCCCTAAGAAAGATGGTAGTTGGTGTATGTGTGTTGATTGTAGAGCCATCAATAATATTACAATAAGGTATTGCCATCCTATTCCTAGGTTAGATGATATGCTCGATGAATTGAGTGGGTCTACCATTTTCTCAAAGATTGACTTGCGTAGTGGATACCACCAAATTAGAATGAAATTAGGAGACGAATGGAAAACAGCTTTCAGAACTAAGTTTGGTTTATATGAGTGGTTAGTCATGCCTTTTGGGTTAACTAATGCACCTAGCACTTTCATGCATTTAATGAGTGACGTATTGAGAGTATTTATTGGCAAATTTGTGGTGATTTATTTTGATGATATCTTGATATATAGTAGGTCTATTGATGAACATTTGAATCATTTGCGTGTAATTTTTAATGCTTTGAGAGATGCACGCTTGTTCGGTACTCTTGAAAAGTGTACTTTTTGCACGGATCGAGTCTCTTTTCTTGGCTATGTTGTTACTCCACAAGGTATTGAGGTAGATGAAGCAAAAATTGAAGCCATCAAGAGCTGGCCAACACCTCAAACCGTCACGCAAGTGAGAATTATTTATGGACTTGTTGGTTTTTATCGACGATTTGTAAAGAATTTAAGCACCATTGCTGCTCCACTCAATGAGTTGACAAAGAAGGGAGCTTCATTCACATGGGGCCCAGCACAAGAACAAGCTTTTAACATGCTTAAGGAGAAACTTATGCATGCCCCTCTTCTACAACTTCCTAACTTTGGTAAGACATTTGAGCTTGAATGTGATGCTAGTGGGATTGGTATAGGAGGAGTTCTCATACAAGAAGGTAAACTTGTTGCTTACTTTAGTGAAAAATTGCATGGACCTAATCTGAATTATTCCACTTATGATAAGTAGTTGTATGCTTTAGTTCGGGTGTTAGAGACTTGGCAACATTACCTTTGGCCGAAGGAGTTTGTCATTCATTCTGATCATGAATCCTTGAAACATATTAGAAGCCAGGCAAAACTAAATAAGCGACATGCAAAATGGGTTGAGTTAATAGAGTCATTTCCATACATTATTAAACATAAATGTGGCAAAGACAATATCATTGTGGATGCTTTATCCAGACGTTTTACTATGTTATCTCAGCTTGATCATAAGATATTTGGTCTAGAAACAATAAAAGAGTTATATGCTACTGATCTAGATTTCAAGGATGCTTTTGAAAATTGTAGAGAGTACCGAACTTGGAATAAATATGTGTTGAATGATGGTTTATTATATCGTGCTAACAAGCTATGCGTCCCAGCTAGCTCCATTCTCCTTTTGTTTTTATAGGAAGCTCACGGGGGAGGATTGATGGGACATTTTGGAGTGAAGAAAACTGAGGACGTGCTGTCCACACACTTCTTTTGGCCAAGGATGCGGCGAGATGTCGTGTGCTACGTCTCACTCTGCACTACATGTAACAAAGCTTAGTCACTGTTGGGGGAAAATATCTCATCTTTGGGGTTATTGCCGCAACAGCATGAAAGCTGATAGTGGATTCGAAGGTTTCCAGACGTCCATCTTCGAAGACAGTCTGAGTCAAGCTCGAAGTACGAAGATAGGCATTGGTTCGGAGTACATCTTCGAACTAAGGCTCTTCGAGATCTTTATTGCCAGCTAAGATGGAAGATTTATCTTTTATATTATTAGATTAGTCTTTTACCATTTTAGCCCTATCAAGGGTACCGAATAGTTTCCACTATGTCGGTTGTAATAGAGGGGTAAATAGGTCTTTTCCTTAATGTTTGGGCCTATAAATACCCCCCGTTTCATCCTGTAATAGGGACCGAATACAAGTTATTCAATACACACATTTGAACTATTCTAAGTTGTTATCCTTTCAGAGGCTTAGAACAGTTCTCTTCGCAAACACTTCGTTTGTTAGTTTCTTTTCTACAAAAACCTGTTAGCGTAATCTTTTACGCCAACAGTTGGCGCCGTCCGTGGGGAACCTAGTTCGAAAAACTTCGTTCTCTACCAATTTCCTACATCATGCCTCCTAAGCAGAGCGCACCTCGTAACCCTGTTCGGAGGTCTTCTCGGATCTCCGGAGAGACCCCGTCCGACACGGTCGAAGTCGGAGGGCCTTCGACTTTCCCTCCACCTCAAACTCCGGAAGGAGTTTCCATCCCTCGAACATACGGAGCTTCTCCGCCAAATCCTTCCATACTTCGACCACCTGGAATCCCTCTTCCACCTTCCATCCCACTTCGAACTGATCCTAGTAGCTCTCAAGACCCAGAAGATCCTTTCGGAGGAGATGAAGACAATCTTGGAGATATGGCCACTCAAATGGCCAACCTTCAAGCTGAAGTAGCAAGGTGGCGACAAGAAGCTGCGAACAGGCTTCGCTCTCAAGCCATCCCAACTATCCTAGAAGTGCACGAAGACGATGAACCCGATTATCCCGAAGCCCCGGAGAACGCCTCCTTTGGTAATGAATCTCCGCTGCATCCTGAGCTGCGGAAAGTTCGCTTTGATCCGAAGTTTAAGACTTCGAAGCTCTGTAAGTATGCTGGAGATGAAGATCCCGGAGAGTTTGTTCGTTCTTATGCCCTAGCAATTGAAGCTAGCGGAGGAGTTCGAGACACCATGGCAAAGTGCTTCCCCTTAGCTCTTCAAGGAGTGGCATTAAGGTGGTTCTGGTCCTTGAAGCCAGGATCAATTAATTCATGGGGGCAGCTGAAGAAGAAGTTTATAAGCAATTTTCAAGGCACCTTCGTCCCTCCCATGTCAACAGGAAGCCTTTTCCAGGTGAAACAGCTCCCCAGAGAGACATTGAGGCAATATTTCAAGCGCTTCGCTCATACGAAGTCGCAGATCCGGGGGTTGTCTGCATCTTCGGTAGTTGATGCAGCTCGGGAAGGCGTCACTCATCAAGGCCTTTTGGATAAGCTTCATCGGAAAAGCATCTCCTCGGTCTCTCAATTGAAGTCATACTTCGAGGAGTATGCGAGGTCGGAAGAGGGTTGGCTCCGAAGAACTGCCGCTACTTCATCCATATTGTAAGAAGTTTAAGTAGAAGTTAAAACTTCGGCACAGCAACAAGAACCAGTCTTCGAAGTTCAACATGATCGGAGAAGAGGGCAAAAGCACCTTCGTTCTGAAGTCATGAATATTGCACCCCCACAGAAGTTTACACAGAGAGCTCCACAGTCTTCGGGGAACAAGGCCAGCGGCTGGAGGCCGCCAGGGAAAACGGCTGGCAAGGGCCAGACCCTTTTCTGCTGCATCCATGGAGAAAATCGAAGCCATGCAACTGATACTTGCAAGGCTATACTTACTCTAAGAGGAGAGTATCTAGAAAGAACTTCGGGTCGAGGTACTACCGACCGAGTTCCAGTTGCAACGCGCCCAGAGCCGGTCCAGGCTGTGGCGCGAATAGAAAACTTTGATGCTGCAAGACACCCTCCAGTGGCCAATGTTATGCCACCTCCAAAGCAAGAGGAAGGGCAAGACCGCGGGAAAAGAGTAGTTCTCCCCATATCCGGAGGAGGTACCCTCGGAAGCATGTCAAAGAGACAGCGAAGAGACTACGTCAGAGAAGTAGGCCATATTGGGACTTCGTCGTCTGCAGCTGCAATGCCGGAGTGGTCTCATGTACCGATATCCTTTTCTGCGGAGGACGCAGCTGGCATTAAGTTCCCGCATGCAGACCCACTTGTTATCACTGCTGATATTGCGGGCACTGAAGTTCGAAGGGTGTTGATTGACGGAGGTAGTTCGGCAGACATCATTTTTGTTCAAGCCTTCGATCAATTGTGCATCTCCAGAAAGCATCTCCTTCCAGCAGCTCGTCCTTTGCAAGGCTTCGCAGGACCTCCGCTTGATGCACTTGGCCAAATAGGCCTGGAAGTTACCTTCGGAGAAGGTTTGTTGGCCCGAACTAAGGAAGTAATCTTCGATGTCGTAGATGCCCCGTATGCTTACAACGTCATCTTCGGAAGAGGCATGCTAAACCAGTTCAGAGCTGTGGCGCATCACAATTATTTGTGCATGAAGATGCCCACACAAGCAGGAGTCCTTACTGTCTTCGGAGATCAAGCCATCGCTCGGAGAGCGGAATATGGTCATGGTCCCCCTCTTGATCCAAGACAAGTAAACAATGTACAAGATAATGAAGAAATTTTTCCAGTCCCTTCCGAAGCTTCAAAGAAATCTTTTCCGAGACCAAGTCCTGAAGGAGAGATTGCAGCGAAGGTTATTGTTAAAGATGGTAAAGAGTATACATTTCAATTTGGTAAAGATTTACCTCCAGAAGTTGCAACCTCCTTGGAAAAGGTGGTAGAAGAGAATTTGGATGTCTTCGCTTGGTCTGACGAAGATATCACCGGAGTCGATCGGGATATCATTGAACATAGTTTACTTGTAAACCCGAAGGCCCGCCCTGTTCGGCAAGGACTCCGGAAAATGTCTGTAGAAAGAGCTGCTCTAGCGAAAGACGAAGTTGAGAAATTATTGAAGGCTGGGATTATCAGAGAAGTGGCTCACACAGAATGGTTAGCCAACCCAGTCTTCGTCAGAAAGAAGTCTTCCGGGAAGTGGCGTATGTGTATTGATTTCACATCTTTGAATAAAGCATGCCCTCGTGACCCCTACCCCATGCCCCGGATTGATCAATTGGTAGACTCCACCGCAGGTTCGGAGTTATTAAGCTTCCTTGACGCGTATTCTGTTTATCATCAAATATGGTTGAAGCGCGAAGATGAGATCAAGACAAGCTTTGTAACTCCTTCGGGAGTCTTCTGTTATGTAAGAATGCCCTTCGGCTTAAGAAATGCCGGGGCTACTTTTTCGAGGTTAGTTGCTAATGCTCTAGGTCATCAATTAGGTCGCAATGTGGAGGCCTATATGGATGATATTGTAATAAAGAGTGCTTTAAAGCACCAACATAGCCTAGACTTAGCAGAAACAATCAATAGCCTTCGGGCATGTGGGATCCGTCTTAACCTCGAAAAATGTATCTTCGGAGCTAAGGCTGGAAAATTGTTAGGGTATTTAGTTTCAAGCAGGGGAATTGAAGCTAGCCCTACTCAAATAACTGCGCTACAGAAGATGGCTCCTCCGGAAAATTTAAAGCAAGTGCAAAAGCTGACTGGGCGTCTGGCAGCACTTAGCAGGTTTTTATCAAGGTCTGCGGAGAGAAGCTTGCCTATATTTAAAGCATTGAAGGGGTCCGAAGATTTTGCATGGACACCGGAGTGTCAGAAAATCTTTGAAGATATTAAAGAGTATCTCAGTAATCTTGCTACACTCACGGTGCCTACTACGGACGAAACCCTACTCCTTTACCTTGCAGCTACAGGTTCTGCTGTCAGTGCAGTCCTTGTCAGAGAAGTGGATTTCAATGGGAAGTTGGTCCAAAATCCTGTTTATTTTGTATCCGAGGCATTATCAGGAGCGAAGACAAGATACTCTGAACTTGAGAAGTTCGTTTATGCTCTGATAATGGCTTCGAGGAAATTAAGACATTATTTTTTGGCACACAATGTAATTGTACCAACTTCGTATCCTTTAGGAGATATGCTTCAAAGTAAGGATTCCACTGGAAGGATTGGGAAGTGGGCAGTTGAGCTAGCACCCTTCGACATATCTTTCCTGGCAAGGACAGCAATCAAATCACAAGTTTTAGCAGATTTTGTAGCAGAATGGACTCCACCTACAAATTTGGTTTCGGAGAAGTCAAGTGAGGGAGTTTGGACGGTTTACTCCGATGGGGCTTTCCAAGCATCCGGAGCAGGCATCGGAGCAGTATTAATTTCGCCTTCAGGGCAAAGAGCAATGTACTCCGCAAGACTCAACTTTAAGTCTACCAATAATATAGCGGAGTATGAAGGAATTTTATTGGGACTCCGAAAAGCACGTGCTCTAGGGGCTACAAGAATTATTATAAAGACAGATTCTCAGATAGTAGCCGGGCACGTAGATAAAAGTTTCCAGGTTCAGCATCCACAGCTTGCAAAGTACTTAGAAGAAATCCGTAAAATCGAAGCACACTTCAAGGGTATTTCCATTCGGAGTATACCAAGAGCAGAAAATGTGCAAGCGGACATCTTAGCAAAAGCTGCAGCCGGAGCTGTGGATGTGCCAGAAGAAGATTTCTATGAGGAGCTCAGTATACCTTCGGTGCCACAAATTCCCTCTGCAGAAATTCTTTGCATTCCTAATGCAGATTGGAAAAATTCAATCATGGAACTTTTACAGGGAGGAACAAATTTGCCCGAAGAGCCACAGCTGTCAAGATTAAAGCTTAGAGCTAGAAATTATCAAATAATCAACGGTATTTTATACAAGGCCGGAGTATGTTCCCCTCTACTCCGACGTATATCTCAAGCCGAAGGTCAAGAAATTCTTCGAGAAATTCATGAAGGCCTTTGTGGTAGCCATTTAGCCCCGCGAGCTTTGGCAGGAAAAACACTTCGCCAGGGGCTTTACTGGCCTACAATAACAGCTGATGCGGAGAGCTTAGTCCGCACTTGTCAAGGATGCCAGTGGATGGGTCGACGAAGTCATCGCCCACCAACAGCTCTTCAAGTCATTGCTCCAGTATGGCCTATGGCCAGATGGGGTATGGATTTAATTGGACCCTTTCCAGTAGCCAAGGGAAATCTGAAGTTCGCAGTGGTAGCTATTGAATATTTTTCTAAGTGGGTGGAAGCAGAGCCCTTGACAGCTTTTACTTCGAACAATGTACAGAAATTCTTTTGGAAGAACATCATTTGCCGGTTCGGAGTGCCTAGACAACTCACAGTTGGTAATGGAACACAGTTTGATGCAGAACCCTTCAGGAAGTTTTGCGAAGATCTAGGCATTCAGTTATGTTTTGCTGTAGTGAGGCATCCTCAGTCTAATGGAGCCGTAGAACGAGCCAATGGAAATATTTTGTCAGGGCTAAATCGAAGGATAGTAGGATTAGCCAAGGGACTGTGGACCGAAGAGCTTCCGAAGATTTTGTGGTCCATTCGGACTACGCAGACAAGATCCACAGGTTTTACTCCATTCAGACTACTATTCGGAGATGAAGCTATGACTCCAACGGAGCTCAAAGGAGGATCGTTTCGCAGCACCGAACCAGAAATTGAAAAAGAAAGACAAGCTTCGTTAGATTTATCAGAAGAAACAAGACTTCGAGCTGTGGCAAATTTATCAAAGTATCATCAGCAGACGAAGGCTTGGTTTGACCCGAAGGTTAAGCTCAATGAACTAAGACCGGGTCATCTTGTTCTACGAAGCATTATAGCACCAGGGAAGTTAGGAAATAAATGGGAAGGTCCATACCTAATTGTTCGTTCAGGACGCCCTGGCTCTTTCAAATTAGCTAATTTAGAAGGTGAAGAGTTAGCACATACTTGGCATGCGGAGCACCTAAAGCGATACTTCGCATAAGGGCTCCTTGTAACTCACTTGTAATCATCTTCCAAATTAATAAAGCATATGATCCTGATAATGCCTTCCCCTCATAGATTTCCAGCTTCCGAGTGGATGCACTGGAACCGCGGGGTCGACCGAGAGGGAAGTGTCATGAAGCTGGATTGTATTTTCGGACTTCGAACCATTGGTTCGAAGTTCCGACGTGGGGGCTGACATAATCCGGAGTCCAAGCCACCGGCTTGTAGGCATCCGTAAAAGAGCCCAAAACCACATCATGCGGAGTCCAAGCCATTGGCTGGTAGACTTCCGTAAAAAGAGCCGAAGGTGGCCAAAACATGCGGAGTCCAAGCCATTGGCTGGTAGACTTCCGTAAAAAGAGCCGAAGGTGGCCAAAACCTGCGAAGTCCAAGCCATTGGCTGGTAGACTTCCGCAAAAAGAGCCGAAGGTGGCCAAAATATACGGAGTCCAAGCCATTGGCTGGTAGACATCCGTAAAAAGAGTCCAAAGAGACCATTGCAAACTCCGAACCATTGGTTCGACAGAGATCGCAAAAATGAGCCGAAGGTGGCTAAAGAAAAACAGAGTTTGAGCCATGAGCTTCGAATGTCTGTTAGCATAGTCCCAAGTGACAAATTATCTAAGATACTAAGGTATCTTGAAAGTTATCTCAAATGATTTCTTTCAAAAAACAAAGGTACTAAGTTGCCATTCTTCCGACTACAAATAGTCGAAGACATTTTATAAGATTTTAAAAGATCTTTAAATTGCAGAGGGGCTCCGAACCCCCAAAAAATTGTACTCCGAAGTTTTTTCTTTGCGCATAACCATCTTTGAATACACTTCGAAGTTGCTTATACCCAAAGAGGGGCTAGTAAATATGGATAAAATTCTAAATCGGTATTCATTATTCAAACAAATGTGTTTACAGACTACATTATGAAAAATTGGTATCTATACCAAGAAGGAATCGAAGACCTCTTCGGTCTCTAGAGCTAGGGTTGGAACGACTAGTTCTAGCGCCGGGAGTTCTAATAACTTTGCGTTTAACTCTCTTGCCCCCCTTCGAAGCTCTAAAATCCTTCTGTTCTTGTTGAAGCTCGGCCCAAGTTCGAAGCCGTTCGGGGCTCCTTTCCCAGCTTCCAAGTTCTTCAGGCTTTTTACTTTGAGCTTCATCTTCGTCTTCAGACCATATAACGTCCTCAGAAGACGAAGTGTTTAAGTTAACCTCTTTTTCTTCCTCTTTAATATAAGACAGTATATCTTTGATTACTTCGGGCGCAATTACACCGGAGTCATCTCGAGGAATTAGAAATCGAGGACGTTTATAAGCTTTTAGAAGATCGAAGGTGGTCCATAATGAGTGAACTTCGTCGTTAAGGTCTAACACTTCGATATCTTCCGTAAGAGGCAAAGCCTAAAAATATGACAAACAAATTTTCATTGATAAATGTTTATAAGCATAAAGATTTACATGGCCAAAAATCCTAAGGTATTTCTAAACCTGCGGGTTCGGAGGAGGCTGACTGCTTGAAGCTTGGGTCCGAACTTGCTTCTGGCGTTGACCTTCGTCGATCTAAGCCTTTATCGCGGAACGACCTTCGGCTCTCCATGAAGTTTGGAAGGCTCGCCAGGCAGCAGCCACACCTTCGGAAGGTGTCAGAAGTCACTCGTCGTCGAAGGTGATTGGGCCCCCTCCTGCGTCCGGAGTTATCGATCGGCCCAGATCTTCATAGTAGCGAAGTAGGCCGACAGCAGCCACTTGTCCGGAGAGTTCTCCGTATCTAATGCCCGTTGTCTTCATCTGCTTCGCCACTCCTTGGATCCTTTTCAACCGGCGCAGAAGAGTGATGTTATCATCATAAGGAAGTATCCCAGTAGTACCGAAGTACTCCAGGACACCTAACAACTGATTCATAACTTCCACAGCCACCTTCTCAGACTTCAGCTTGTCTTCGTTCAATGCGTCCTTCGTCGAAGTGACTTCGCCCAAAACCCCAGAAAGTCTAGCATTTTCAGTGGTCAAAATATTCTTTTGGTTTAACAGCTGGCTAGCTTCCTCTTGGAGTCTGACAAGCTCGGACCCCGCAGTAGCGTGCTCCGCCCGCAATTTTTCAACTTCTGCTCGAAGCACAATTCTCTCTGCTTCGAGCTCTTTATTCGCAGCTTCCAAACCTTATCTGGCCCTTCGCTCTGTTGACACTATGTTGTCCATCTGAGCCACTCGGCTTTCAGAGATGCTAAGATTCCTTTGAAGGACGTTATTTTCCTCCCGAAGATGAGCGATCTCTTCATCATTGCATATATTCGCAGCTCGGGCCAAGACAATTTGCTGCAAAAATAAAAAACTAAGGTAAATGTTTATTCGTAGATGAATTCTATGTTATTTCACAGTTGCTTCGTACCTGATAGGCTGCACGTTCTATAGCAGCATTAAGCTTCGTCCTATCCGCCTTGCTCAAAATGGCCACTAAGTTGGTCTCCCCAATGTCACGGCTAGCTCGATCCAAAGGTTCGAGCAAAGTCCGAAGACCAGTTGTTTGCCCTAAGAAATGAGCTAGCAAGGGGAGCATACTTATTGCCTGTTGGTCATCTTCGTCCAGCGAAGGACCGGAGCGTTGGCTTGTGGTCTTCGGAGCCACTGGAGACTGGCCCTCCCCGGAAGATTGGCTCTCGTCTGTTGAATCAGACGGAGTTGATCCAGAACTCACAGCAGGGAGGGGCTCTATATGTCTTTTGCCTCTTCCAGGTCCCATTTGAGTAACTCTCTAGGCTGGCTCTGAAGTCGTCGAAGGTCCAGGAATTATTTCTTCTTGGCGGACCTCTTTATCTACAACATACAAATCTTTCAAACTTTCCAAATCTGGAACGTTAATATCAAGTTGAGATAAAAGAACAATCCTACGAGACAAAGCATCAGCAACCACATTTTCTTTGCCATTCTTGTATTTCTCAATGTATGGGAAAGATTCAATAAATTCAACCCATTTAACATGTCTATGGTTCAGTTTAGCTTGTCCTCTCAAATATTTTAGTGCTTCATGATCAGAATGTTGCCAAGTTTCAAGCACACGCACTAAGGCATATAATTCCTTATCATAGGTAAAATAATTCAATTGTGGACCATGCAATTTCTCACTAGAATAGGTCACGGGTTTACCTCCTTGTAGCAGCACACCTCCTATTCCAACACCACTAGCATCACATTCTAACTCAACAGGCTTACTAAAGTCGGGTAGCTGAAGTAGAGGTGCACGTGTAAGGCAATTCACTGGTGTGGCAAAAGCTTGTTCTTGTGCTGGCTCCCAAGTAGAAGTAACTCCCTTCTTGGTCAACTCAGGTAAAGGACCGGCTATGGTGCTGAAATCTTTCACAAAATGTCGGTAGAAACCTGCAAGACCAAGAAAACTACGTACTGCAAGGTTAGTTTTAGTTGCAAGTATGACACGTCCTTTCAGATTAATAGCTTGTGATGAAGAAGGAGAAACAACTTTATCTTTTTGTTGCCTCGAAAGTGTTTCAGCTACTTGCTGATTTTCAGAAGGTTGTTTGCTCTTTTGTGAGTCCCTAGCACGTTTTTCTTGTTCAAATTTCACAATTTCAGCAGGAGTCATAGGAAGCAATGTAACTTTCTTTCCTTTATACATAAATGTGTACTTATTGCTCCTACCATGGTGTGTAGCATCAGTATCATATACCCAAGGTCTACCAAGTAATAGAGAACATGCTTGCATTGGTACTACATCAAAATCAGCACTTCCGAAGTATGTACCAATGGAAAATTCGATGTGAGCAGTTTGTGTTACCTTGACCTTACCGCTATCGTTGAGCCATTGCACGTGGTAAGGGTGTGGATGTGCACGTGTGGGAGGTTGAAGCTTAGTTACCACGTTGAGGCTCACCAAATTGTTGCAACTACCGCTGTCGATGATGACACGCGCACGACGGTTATTGACGAGGAAGACGGTCTGAAATATATTGTTCCGTTGTGCCTGGTCGTCCTGGTCCATGTGAGTGCTCAAGTCACGTTGTACAATAAGTGCTGCCATGTTAGTGAAAAGGCAAAACAACAAAGAATAATACTATGTAAAACAGCTAGGTGGGGTGGTGGATGTGTGGTGGAAACAATCCGTCAAGCACCTTACCCACGCTTGCAAGTGTTCTTACCACGCCGCAGTGAGGTCACCGGCCTACAGGTGATGAACCAAGTGGAGGGTGGTGTACAATTGCAAGAAATGAACCTGTCCTGACCAAGAGAAAGGTGTAGCTTGGAAGGCAAAGTGAGTAGCAAGGATTAGCGATAATAATAACAGTTAAACCAAGTTCAATAAGTATTCCCAAGTACTCGTCAAGTTGCTGGCCTTAGTGCTCCCAAGGTGAAAATTCAAGCAATAGAGGGAAACTATGTGCCCAAAACTCAAATGGAAGCAACACAGGCCAAATTCAGCTCTCTGCAGATCGGACAAGAGATCGGACAAGGGATTGGACAAGCAGAAACTGCCACTGAAACTGCCACTGCCTGCCACTGATCGGACAAGAGATCGGACAAGAGTTCGGACAAGGGATTGGACAAGCAGAAACTACCACTGCCTGCCACTGATCGGACAAGAGATCGGACAAGAGTTCGGACAAGAGTTCGGACAAGCAACTAACAGGACCGCTTCTCTTTTTTTTTTATATTTTTTTTCTCCTTTTTTTCACTCTATTTTTTTTGAACAAGGATGACCAGAGATGCAACCACAAAAATTGGCACCTACAACTGAGGTGGGATGTGGCTCACAAAAATTCAAACAAGTTTGCTGTCCGGCGAGCAAAAACTTTGACCAATTTTTTTCTTTATCTTCCTGATTTTTTTTGGCGATTTTGGTGAGGGCTAACAGGCGTAGCGAGTTAGGGTACCCACAAACATTGGGTCAGGAACACGCTCAAAAAATTTCAGATTTTTCTGCCAAACGAGCGAAAAGTTATGCCTGTTTTACTGAAGGGGGGGTCACAAAGAGTCGATGTGGAAAACGAAATAGGGTTGCGGAAGGGGGGTTTTTCGGTGGGGAATTTTTTTTCTGAGACACAAGAAAACTACTACTCAAACGACACAAAGGGATTACTAAACCAGCAACAAGACTCGACCAAGAACACGAACTCAACAAAGTTAAAACTGAAATTAAAATCGCAAGGCACAAAGGGGTTCTCGGTGGAGAATTTTTTTGGTGTGGTTTTCTGGACTCTAGGTAAAAACAAAAGCAGATCGAGATTACCTAACGAGAAATCTGAGCTCTGATACCAACTGATGGGGGAGTGGTCCCGATCTTCCGCTAGGTAAAGGATAAACTTGGGTTGGTGGAGAATCTCGACGTTGGCGATCCAAGGCTCCGGTCCGGCGGATCAAAACCTTGCAATCGTTACACCACTGTCTCTGTTGGTTATCAACCACGCAGGACGCGATTGACCTCGCCACGAAGGCTAATTCCTGCAAGCGAACCCAAGAACACAAGCAAGAACAGGAAGGATACAAATCGAATGCCAAATCACAGACAAACGAAGATAAGGTGAGGTTTCACAAACGCCAATGCAGCAGCCAATCGGTCCGGTGCAAGAGGCGGGATCTAAACACAACAGTGTAGATGCAAACAAAGCAAAACCTAACCCTAAAGGCGGCTGTCGTGAGAATATATAGGGCGGCAGCCTGTGGAAGGCGAACAGACACGGGCTGTGGGCTAGAAGACGTACAGACTCAGACTACGGGCCAACATGGTCCAGTTCTGTCACGTAGGACTGTTTAAATCACACAGAACGACTCGAGACTCCAAATGAGGTGAAACCAACGACAAACGATCTGTCTTCTCCTCAGATTTCCAAAAAGTCAAAGAACGCGCCAATCGGACTTCGTATGAGGAAGTTATGCCCATTTTGGTGCAGGGTGGTTGATGTAGTCCGAACCAGCGAAATCTTGACTTCAAAACATCCGTGCGACTCCGTCTTCAGCTCCAACTCTTCTATTCCATCTCCCATGTTCCTAAGCAACAAAATATCACTAGTATTCAGTAGCATCCCATCCAAACAAATATTGAAATAGTTGCTAAGGAAAGAATTAACCTCATGGTTCAAGCGACGGGCACGGGCGCGTGTGATTGGTCCTTGTAGTATTGTAGGTGGAGGCTCCATGTGTGTATCATGTGAAGTGATGTCCTCATCATCATGACCCAGTCTGTGTACCATCTTGCATTGATGGCCTTAGCAGGGAATTGAAGGGCATATTCGTCCCGAAGCCTAAAATTGATGCTTCCGAAGGCTACCACTACTTTTTCACCTCCGGGACCTACGAAGGTTTTTGGCTGGCATGAGGCTCTATGTAGCGCAGCGAAGATATCTGCCCTCCCCTCACAACCTTCGGCTCTCAGTGCCCATTCGAAGATAGCCAGTCGAGCTACTGCGTTCGGAGATAATTGGGGGAGGGTGACATGAAATAAATCGAGTACCTCCGCCAGGAAGTCAACTGCTGGGAGACCCAAACCGGCTTCGAAGAAGGCTTCGAAGACAACCACTTCTCCGGGCCTTGGCGACGGGATGAGTTCTTTTCCGGGCTTACGAATCATAACTCCGGTGCTAATCTTTCCTTCTACTGCGATAGCCAGTGATTCCCTCTTGCAGGTAGAAGATCCCAGTTGGAAAGACTAGTCCAGGTACTTCGTTGATGGCGGGCAGAGACTTTGATCATCGACATCTTGGGAATTTCTCCCTCCTGTCGCCATGGATGTCATTGCCGATGCCGGAGGCGCCGTCGCCAACATCGCAGCCACTGCTGCTGTAGACGCCTGCTGCCGAGCCAAAGTCGACGGAGCTCCAGAACCTTTGGTCTTCACCATTGCAGTCGCTGAGCTACTTTGGGGAAAATGGAGGCTAGGGCTCAAAGAACTCAAAGGGCTCAGAAGGTGTTTGATTGCGAGAAAGCAGTGAAAAGGTAACCGGCTAAGTTCTAGGCCATCTATTTATAGCCTAGACTTTACATTTTTACCGTTAGTCCATGCCGTTTCGCATTCCTGCCCGTTACTTTTCTCCGAAATTAACGCTTTTTACAATTTCCGTTAGGAACAAAAGGCTAATGGCTATTTCCTCTAAGTCTGAAAGACTTTCACACTTCCTGAGTCGGTTCTAAGATAGTTCGAAAGTAATTATCTTAAGACTGATTCGGAGTTTATATCTTCATACATTTCGAAGATGAATTAAAATCTAATAACCCCTATGTCTGGTTATTTTTTCCTTCCGTATACTGCTCTCCTAACATTACAGGTTAAACGGCGAAGCGTATTCGAGGGGCTACTGTTGGGGGAAAATATCTCATCTTCGGGGTTATTGCCGCAACAGCATGAAAGCTGATAGTGGATTCGAAGGTTTCCAGATGTCCATCTTCGAAGACAGTCTGAGTCAAGCTCGAAGTACGAAGATAGGCATTGGTTCGGAGTACATCTTCGAACTAAGGTTCTTCGAGATCTTTATTGCCAGCTAAGATGGAAGATTTATCTTTTATATTATTAGATTAGTCTTTTACCATTTTAGCCCTATCAAGGGTACCGAATAGTTTCCACTATGTCGGTTGTAATAGAGGGGTAAATAGGTCTTTTCCTTAATGTTTGGGCCTATAAATACCCCCCGTTTCATCCTGTAATAGGGACCGAATACAAGTTATTCAATACGCACATTTGAACTCTTCTAAGTTGTTATCATTTCGGAGGCTTAGAACAGTTCTCTTCGCAAACACTTCGTTTGTTAGTTTCTTTTCTACAGAAACCTGTTAGCGTAATCTTTTACGCCAACAGTCACACTTGAATCCCTTTAGACTTTATATGCCCCTTCCTGTTCCTAGAATCCCTTGGGAGCATATATCAATAGACTTTGTCTTAGGTTTACCTAGAACAAAGAGGGGGCGGGATAGTATATTTGTGGTGGTCGATCGATTCTCAAAAATGGCACATTTTATACCTTGTCATAAGAGCTATGATGCTACAAACATTGCTGATTTGTTTTTCAAGGATATCATTCGCCTACATGGAGTACCCACCACTATTGTCTCTGATCGCGATGCGAAGTTCTTGAGCCACTTTTGGAGAAGTTTATGGTGCAAGTTCGGAACCAAGATGCTATTCTCCACCACATGCCACCCTCAAACCGATGGGAAAACAGAGGTAGTTAATCGTACGTTATCCACCATGTTGCGGGCTATTTTGAAGAAGAAATTGAAGATATGGGAAGAATGTTTACCTCATGTGGAATTTGCATATAATCGAGCGATACATTCTACCACCAAGGTGAGTCCTTTCCAGGTTGTGTATGGCTTCAATCCCCGTGCTCCCATTGATCATTTGCCATTGCCTACTTCTGAAAAAGTGCATTTAGATGCTAAGACACGTGCTGATTTTATTCTGAAACTAAATACCACAACTAAAGAACACATTGAGAAGATGACCGAAAAGTATAAAATTGCTGGTAGTAAGGGTAGGAGACATTTAACCTTTGAAATAGGTGATCTTTTTGGTTACACTTGCGTAAAGATAGATTTCCAGATTTGAGAAAGTCTAAATTGATACCTCGAGCTGATGGTCCTTTCAAGATAGTTAAGAAAATTAATGACAATGCATACTACCTTGAGTTGCCTGCAGATTTTAGGGTTAGCCCCACATTTAACATTTCAGATATGAAGCCATATTTGGGCGAAGAAGACGAGTTTGAGTCGAGGACGACTCCAATTCAAGAAGGGGAGGATGATGAGGACATCGATAACAATGATAAAGACATCCAACACTCTATCATTCCTGGACCAATCACTCGCTCTCGTGCCCGCAAGCTTAATTATGATGTGCGTTTGTTTCTTACTTTACATAATGATATGAATATGGATGAGATGCTACTTATGGGTGATATTTGACTCTAAGGAACTTGGGAGAAGCACTTCTGGATCAAACACAAGAGGGAGAGGCGGCGCAACAATCCAATTCGGATTCCACTTCAAACTCCGATTTCGGTTCGGTTTCAGCATAACAACCTTGATTAAAACGGGCATAACTTTCTCGTACAGAGGCGGATTGAGGCGTTCTTTAAGGTGTTCGAAAGATAACGAAAATATCTTTCCAATGAATCCGGTGCCAAGTCCTTGTTCATTACGAAACGTTCTGTGTCGTCCGAACAAGTCATAAGGTGTTGCGTCACCATTTTGGGCCATTTTGGGCCTTGTATCCGTTTGGGGCCTTAAGCCCAACATTAGGGAAGACTTTACACAAACCCTACGTATTAATACTCTGTAGCCGTCATGAATTAGGGTTGGGTTTTTCTTAGTTTCGAACTGCCTTGCAGATTGAACTCTAATGTTCATTAGATTGTGGAACCCCGCTCGAGAAATCGATCTTTCATCTGTTTATGAGATTGTGTTTCCGTGTTCTTTGTTGTGTTCTCGATTCACATGCAGGGATAAGCCTTCTTGGCGAGGTCAATCACATTCGTGCGTGGTTGATAACCAATGGAGCCGTGGTGTAGCAATTGTGGGGTTTGGATCAGTGCTGATCGGGAGCCAGATCATCAACGTCGAGTCCTCCACCAATCGAGTTACCCCTCTGACGGAAGATCAGCCACCCGTGCGCATCATGGTTAGATTGTACTTTGCATCAAGTCTTGTTAGGTTATCCATAGGTGAAATGTTTTCTTCTTATCAGTTTTGATCTGATCATGTTCATGATAAATCAGGACTGTGTATTTGGTTACAAGTTGTTGAATCTATTATGTCTTCCATCATTGGTTGCTGAATTAATGAATACTGCATTTGTGCTGTAGTTACATTGATTGAAACGATTATATGTGTTGTCTGATTTTGAGTAGTAATTGCTGTAGTTTCAAATCTGGTTGCTACATAGTTTGCTGTATAGAGTAAACTTCAAAGAATTCTGAATTTATTGTGCTGGACTGAAATTAGTTTGAAGTTGAAACTTGCAATTGAACTTAAAGTGTTATATATGCATGCTATTGATCTTGTTGCTGAAAATTCAGATTCAAGCATGATGAACTGATTTTAATTATTATATACTATTCTGAACCAGTAGTAGTTTTCTGCTTGAGTCTTTTCAGCATTTCTGCTAGAGGTGTTTTGATATAGTATAGATTCTGTTTTCGGATGGAGCATAGTGCTGCTGGATTGAAATCTTTTCAGATGTCCTGAAATAATTGTGCTATCCACTGAAGTTTCAGAGTTCAGCAAGGTTGAAAGGTTTTAAATAATTGTGTGTTGTTTTGAATCTTTTTGAAATTGAGACTTGCAAATTGAATCAAAATTGAACAATTGTGCTTTGCTGAAATTACATTTACTATTCATCGTCCGAAAAAATTCAGATTTGAATGAAACTCATTTGTGATTGAATTAAAACAATTTGAGCTACTTTTTGCTGTTGAAACTGATCTCTAGAGTGAGTATTTCTGAGAGGTGTTGTCTAGGAACTTGAGTTAAAGCTATTTTTGAATTTTTGACTCTGTTTGTGCTTAACATTTGTACTGTTTGATTTGAGTCATGATTTTGTGTTTTTAGAGGAGTGTTGGGTGATTTGATTAGGGCTATTCACCCCCACTAATCGCCATTCTGATTCCACAAGAACAAAAGTTCCATGACTATTTTTATACGGGTGAGACTAAACTTAGGCTTTCACACTTGACATCGGTTAGACAGAAATCCAACGAGAGTGTATTTGAGTATATCAAACGCTTTAGAGATACCAGAAACCGATGTTTTAGTCTTAATATTTTAGAGAGGGATTTGGCGGATCTAGCTTACAACGGGTTGCGTTCCGAGATTAGAGAAAGACTAGACAACTAAAACTTTTTAGAAGTTAATCAAGTCTTACAATAGGCTCTAGTCTAGGAAGGCCGAGCCAAAGATAAAAAGTTTATTAAAACATTTAACAAGCCTAGGGCTGAAGTCCACATCATGGAACATTCCGATGAAGAGGAGTCAGAGGAGGAAGAAGATTCAACCGATGTTTATGCGGTCGAATGGGTGTGGAATGCTAAGAGCAAACCCGTCACTTACTCTAAACTACGGCCGCCTCCTACCAAGAGTCGGCCTAACGAAGTCAAATACTCGTTTGATATAACTGTGCGATAAGATATTTGGTTTTCTCTTGAAGAAACCAGCTTCTCAGGTTGCCTAAAGGGCAGGTCATTCCATCCGCCGATGAGCTAAAGAAACGCCCCTACTATAAGTGGCATAATTCGCATTCCCATTATACTAATGTCTGCAATATTTTTCGTCGACAGGTTCAATCGGCCATAGAAGAAGGACGATTGAAAATAGACCCTAGTCCAAAGATGAAGCTAGACAAAGACCCCTTTCCCGTGAACACCGTCGACCTCGACGAGAAGAGAATACTGGTTCGGCCAGAGCAGGCCGAGTCAACTAAGGGGAAAGCGGTCATTATTGGAGAATCAAGCACACGCACACTCGTACCAAAGAACCCTGAAGTAGGAGTGTGGAAAAGAAATGTCAGCATGTCTCCTTCGGCTAGGGCTTATAAGAAGCTGAAGGTAACGTATCAAATGTTGTTAAACAAACACCAGAATAAAGATAAGGAAACAGGCCCCGCGCAAAAAGGCCAAGACAGCCGAAGGGGCCAAGACAGTGGGAGGATGGCTTCAAACCACAGTGGCCGAACCCTCCACACAGTGGCTTCGGACCACAATGGCCAAAGCTTCCACCTAGAGGCTTTGGATCCCAGTGGACGAACCCTCCGCATGGAGGATTCAGACTCTAGTGTCCGAACCCTCCGCACTGAGGCTTCGGACCCCAGTGGACTAACCCTTGGCACAACGAGTTCGGAACCCAATGGTCGGGCTCAATTTCGCTCTGAGCAAACACTCCGACAGAAGGCCTCAACCCACAATGGCTGAACATACCTTCGGCCTAGCAGGACCCTTCGCTTATATGGTCCGAAATACCTTCGACATGGCCGAACCCCCCTCCGGGAAATGGGTTCGGCTTACAGTGAGCGAAGCCTCTGGAGCCGCCAATGCCTCCACCATACAATTAGGCAGGGACCCCATGGGCTCCGTACACCTCGCGGCCCAAGTACCCTTCACAGAATAACGTTGTCCCTTGTTTTCCTTCGGAGCATTATAACTGGCAGGGACAAACAGATGCGGCGAAGGGAGACATCATCCATAGGTTGTCCGTAGTACCTCCGAATCGACTCACATAGGATGGAGCCAAGGGAGATGGACGCGAAGAGGCGAAGTGGAGGGAGTCTGAAGCCATCACAGTCAAAGTAGGGTCTCAAGAAGTCCCAATCCCGAAGACCCCTCGCCGAAGCCCGATAGATGTAAGTCCCCTAATCTAGCAAAGGCCAATGCCGTAGCCCGGACCAATCGGCCGAACGAGGCCGGTCCGACCGACAGGGTCCGCAGCGAAGGGTCCTCTGATTATGAAGCACGCGAGGCCGACCTGGGTGGCACCCCTTCACCCAAAAATCACAGAAATAGAATAGTGGTGCCTGGTACCAAACGACAACCATCTTGGGCACCTCCAGGCATGTCCAAATCACAGAAAAGGCATCTACAGTGTGTACAAGCACAAGAGATGCGCTAGAAAAAGGCCGAGGATGAAAGAGACACTATCTTTGAGGCGATCCGCCCTCGGCCAGCTGCAAGATAGGTATGGAGGATCAAGCCGGTTGAAATAACCAACCCAGATCCTAGTCCGAGCAACGACGATGACGTCATGCTCGACGACGACTACTCTCCCATCTCTGAGGGGCCCGCATCTTAGGCGATGGACATCAACATCATAATGCTGCCCACCGAGTTCGCCCTACCACAAGACGAGGCCAAGGTCACTCAGTTGAACCTCGGCCCATGCAAAGCTATTTTTGAGAAACCCGAGGATACAGTTCGCCATCTAAAGCCTCTCTACGTAAGGGGTCACATTGATGGAATGCCGATCTCCAAAAATGCTTGTCGACAGTGGTGCCACTATTAACTTAATGCCTTACTCTCTGTTGAACAAGCTTGGCAGTGGCGAGGAAGACTTAAAGAAAACTAACCTAATGCTAAATGGCTTCAACAGCGAAAGCTCCAAGGCAAAAGGCATACTCTCCATGGAGCTAACGGTAGGGAACAAGACGTTTCCAATAACATTCTTCGTAGTCGATTTGCAAGGTAACTACAGCGTACTACTCGGGCGTGACTGGATTCACGCAAATGGATGTATTCCTTCTACTTTCCACCAATGCCTGATACAGTGGGACGACGATGATGTAGAAGTCATACCAGTAGACACTTCGACCCAGGTAGCATTGGCCGATGTGTCCATCGACGCCATTAACAACAAAGTATAGTGTCTATCAGGTAGAGACCTTTCAGATTATGACTTCATTAGCGTGTTCGGAGGACATTTCATAACCGTGTATAAGTCATGTCTAGTAAAAGTAATCTTGATTGGCTAAAGTCTTGTGTAGAGCAATATCGGTCTTCTAAAGACGGTATTGCCGAAGCCATCGAAGATTTTAGCAAAGTAGAGAAATTAGGACAAGGTTTTGTGTCGACTGATCCTTTAGAAGAAGTCGACATAGGCAATGGCAGCATTCCAAGGCCGACCTTTGTAAACCTGAATTTATAGGCTGATGAAAAGGCCGAAGTAATAAAGTTGCTTCGGTCGTACGTTGATTGTTTCGTATGGGAGTATAGCGAGATGCCTGGATTAAGCCGCGAGCTCGTGGAGCATCGACTGCCCATTAAACCCAGGTTTAGGCCTTATAAACAACCCCCTCGTTGCTTTATTTCAGCCGTCTATGACCGAATTAAAGAGGAGGTAGAACGATTACTAAAAGCTAAGTTTATTAGGCCGTGCAGGTATGCTGAATGGGTCGCTAACATTGTGCCTGTAGAGAAGAAAGGCAGCGACAAAAGACAAGTTTGTATTGATTCCAGGGATCTAAACAAAGCCACTCCAAAAGGACGAGTATCCCATGCTGGTAGCCGACATGTTGATCAACGATGCTTCAGGACACAAGGTACTAAGTTTTCTTGATGGCAATGCTGGTTATAATCAAATTTTTATGGCCGAAGAGGACGTCTACAAGACAACCTTTCAATGCTCTGGTTTTGTCGGCTTGTTTGAGTGGGTCGTTATGACTTTTGGTTTAAAGAATGCTAGCGCTACATATCAACGTGCTATGAACTTGATCTTTTATGACTTGCTAGGAGTTATGTTATAAGTATATATAGATGATGCCATAGTCAAATCGGACGCTATGGAAAACCACTTAGCCGATTTGAAAGTTGCTTTTGATAGGATATGGCAGCATGGCTTAAAAATGTACCCGCTCAAATGTGCTTTTGGCATGTCGGCAGGCAAGTTCTTAGGATTCATGATTCATGAAAGAGGTATTGAAATTGATCCTAAGAGGCTTGAAAAGATTAGAAACTTTGCAGCAATAACATGTAAAAGATATGTGCAAAAGTTGCTAGGTGTTGTAGCAATTGTGTTAGCTATAGCATAGGTTTTGTATGTGTGTATATGGTGTGTAAAATGAACCTCGAAGGGTTCTCTCAGAAGGAGAGAAGATTTATACTGGTTCGGACCTCCCCTAAGGGATAATAGCCCTACGTCTAGTTTGTGGTGGATTTGGCATAATATGCCTCAGTGTAATGTAGTGAGTTCCAGGGTTTCATGGCCCTAGGAGCAGTTAACCTGTTACAAGGGCTTGGCCCTGCTTTTATAGGCACGCAGGCCAAAGGAAAAGACCAAAATGCCCTCTATAAGTCATAGGCTCATAGGGGCAAAAAGGGAAAAAGGGGCTAGTCTACTGTACAAAGTGCTTTACAGCTTTACAGATGTGTCAGACAAACGTCACTTCTTGACCGGCTAAACGACATACTAGGGGCAGAGGGGCCCCTAGTATGACTTTCACACTGTAGCGAGGTATAAATATCTTCTGGATTCGAAGTAGGGGCCAGAGCTCTTCAGGCAGAGGCCACAAGGAAGGATTCGAAGTACACTCCGAAGTGGGCTTCGAAGTATACTATGAAGTGAACTCCGAACTGGGTTGTTGGAGACTTAGCCTCGAATCAGTTGAGGGTCCGGAGACTGGCTCTAGGGGGCTCCGAATGGAGCTCGAAGGTTAACACCGAACAAGGCTCGAAGGTTAACTCCGAACAAGGTTCGAAGGTTAACTCTGAACAAGGTTCGAAGGTTAACTCCGAAGTTAGCTCGAAGGATAACTCCAAAGTTACCCTGGAGGATAACTCCGAAACTAGCCTGAGACTTAGCTTCTGCGAACTTCAAAGGGATCTTGAGGGCTTCGCTCCGAAGGGCTCCGATGAGGTTCGGAGGCCTCGCTCCAGAGGGCTCCGATGTGGACCTTGAAACTTAGAAATTACTTCTCCAGATAAGAACATGCTTCGATAGTGTTGAGCTCTGGGCCGAAGGCTGTCGGAGGCTGACGTCATTTGGCCCATGTTCAAGGGAAAACTTATTCCCCCAACAGTAGCCCCTCGCTTGCAGGCCTTCAGGACGAAGGGGTGCGTGCGCCCTTGGGACAAATCACAGTAAAAATGGCAACTTTAGAGAAAACAGGCCTTTGGAGCTTGGACCGAAGGTGGCTTCGAAATGCGCAGGTAATAATTGCCTGCGTTAGCTGTCTGAATGACCACGGGGAGATCAATTGACTTTGCAACGGCTATAAAATTGACTGTTACAGTGCGCCGGGTCGCTTCAGCTTCGCTGGAGGCCCACCTGTCAGGGGCTTCGGCACGCGAACCGTCGGGATTTTTACCACCTATAAATAGAGGTTTACCGCACACGGCTTCGACATACCTCTCATTTGCTTTCTTCTCAACGCCTTGCATCCTTCACTCTCTTGTCCTCCTTAGCTTCGCGCGAAGCACCCTTCGCAAGCTTTAGAGCCCTTTGTCCCGAAGCTCCAAAGAAATGTCGAAGAAAGTTGCTTCGAAGGCTTTGGCCTTGGGCTCGAGCTCGAGCTCCGCCCAAGCGCAGGCAGCAGCAGCAGCGGCAGCGAAGCCTACAGCGAAGCAGTTGGGGATGAAGGATCTTCGATCGCCATCCGACAAGTTCGAGAAAACATTGGAAATGAGGGCCTCGATCTCGACAGAGGAGTCTGTTTGGAGGGCCTACGCGGGGAAGATCTCATCGAAGTTCCAACTTCGAGTGACGGAGAAGTCGGAGGCCATACCGAGGCCTCAGGCAAAGGAAGTAGTGTTGTTCGAGGCCTTCTTCGAAGCCGGCCTCGGATTGCCAGCTGTGGGGATGCTGAGCGAAGTTCTAAAGGCTTACAACCTCGAGCTTCCTCAACACTCGCCGAACGCCGTGGCGAGGCTTGCCGTGTTTGAATGGGCCATGAGGGCCAAAGGCTGCGAGGGCCGCACCGATGTATTCGTTGCTCTTCACGATGCCAACTGCCAACCAAAGCCGAGGGAGGGTGCAGACCACGTCAAGAGGGCTTTGGCCTTAGAAAGTGCTAACTTCTAGCTTCGGAGGGAGTACCAAGATGCCTTCCCAGCGAGGGCTGCCAACAGCAAATGGTACTCGAGGTGGGATTAAGAGTGGTTCTATGCCTCAATCTGCGCGAACTCTCCCCTTCGGAGTACCAATGCACTTATCTCTTATCGGCACGAAGGGGTGGTGAAGACGAGCCCCGACACCCTTCGCTCGAGGATTCTGCTCCTTCGGAAGGTGGCCGTGAAGATGAGCATGAGGGACCTCGTGGAGGAGTTTATCACCCTCAGGCTCAGCCACCTTGCGCGCTCTTGGCCGAAGGGCCTGTTCCAACCTTCAGGCTGAGGGGGCCTAAACGAAGTGGCAACATAACGCCTTGGTAAGACTTCGAAGCCTTTCCACTTTCATACTTTGCCAAAAAACTTTACTCTGACTTGGAATCTTTATGAAGCCACTCTTGAAGTGAGGACTCCGGAGGAGGCCATCATGGCGGCAGAGCGTGTTGTCGGGGCCCCGACACTTGATGAGCAAACCCAACGGCTTGCTCTGGTGGGGACTTGGGAGCACTGGAACAGGGTGTGGACCCTGCTCGGCTTCAAAGAGGTATAGGATCTGCCAGACTTCTCTCACCTTATACCTTCGACAACCGGCTCCAAGAGGAAAAGGGGGGACGACGACGAGCCCAAAGCTTCGAGGGTTTGATCGGAGGTCCTCACGACTGAAGCCCATACTCCAGAGGAGGCAATGGTCATGAACCCTCAAACAGAAGTGGAGCCAGCAAGGGCTTCGGCAACAGCTACCGAGGTAGTAGCGAAGACCTCGATGGTGACGGCTTCGTGTGCGGAGGTCGAAGCACCAGCTTCGCAGCAAAAGGATTGGGGGCACACATTGACCCCTCTACCTTTGAAGACATCTCCGACGAAGGTAAACACTTTAAACATACTTCTCTTTTATATGTGGATATTGACTTTGAACTTTTTTGCAGAAGATGATGTCGGTGCGAGGCCCACCACACCGAAGCCAGCGGAGGCCTCCGGCAGCAGCAGCAGTTCGGAGTTCGATAGTTCCTTGTCTGAAGAAGACAGATGCAGCGGTCGCGACGAAGGGGACCCCTGAGATGATGAGCATGTCGAGGTGGTGGACCGAAGCCCAACTCCGCCGAAGACTGTGCAGGAGGTTGAGGTGGAGGAAATTGTCCGGCCTCTGCTGCCGAAGGGGGCCGTGATGGAGGCAGCCATCCACGACTTCCGCGAGGGCTGCGCAGCTGCGGAGGCAGGAGGCTTGGTGGCTCAACTCAGCCACTGAAGCCCCATGGACCTCTTTATCAATGGAAACAAAGCCCTCATCCAGGTGAGTGAAGTCCTATGCAGCCTTCGAGTCGTACTTTGGTCTTCGATCAACACTTATGATTTTCTTGAACTCTTTCAGGCCTTCGCATTGAACGCTGCAGCGTCAACCTCTGCGGACAGGCGGATGACGCACTTGGTGGAGGAAAGGGATGCTCTCCGTCGCGAAGTCTCGGTGGAAGCCGAGAAGCGAAGGTGGGCCGAAGCCTCAGCCGAGGCGGTGAGGGCCGAGGCCGACAAGGCAAGGGAAGCCTTGGCCTCAGAGATCGACAGGCTCCGAGCGGAGCTTCAAGCTGCGAAGGATGCCAGAGCCCAGCTGGCGGAGGAGAACTCCAAGCTTCGCCAAGCCGGCCACTGCCTTGAAAACTTCGTCGTTGGCAATATCAACGAAGCCACTCTAAGCTTGACTGAGGTCCTACAACAAATAGGGACCGAATGTCAGGCTCCAGACTTCGGCAGTCAGGATCCAATTTGGGACCACGTCGACTTTTTGAAGGTGGTGGCTACGACGATGGGGCAATCTTTGAAGGGCTTCGCCTTGATGGCCGGCCGAGTGGCGGGTCAAGGGGTGTTGCAAATGCTTCAAGACACGGGGTGCAACCACCTCGAAGCAGCAACCTCGGCGACTCCGGTGGCATTCGGAGGTCAGCACCTGGTGATGCCTCTGGCCGGCGTCCGCGGAGCCTGGCGGCGACTTTAGGAGCCTTGGAAGGCCCAAGGCTGCGAAGCAGTCCTCAAACTTCAAAAGGCCATCCGCCTTCACCGAGCCAGGGCACATGCCTCGCCAGCTCAGGCTTCGATGTCGGCACCTCCGCCTCTGAAGGTGTAGATACTTGTAATTCTTAGCTGTAGGCTTGTAAAAGCTTATTAGTTTATTAATATAAATGCGGGGGTACTTTATACCTGCCCAGGCTCAGTCTCCGAATGTTGACTTCGAAATGCTTGAGGACTCTGAAGAACTTCGCCAATTATGTGTGGTCCTCGAGGTAGCTAGGTCCGAAGGTCCCCCTCGGTTTAAACTTTCGAGGGGGCCTAACGGTGAAGCCATCCCCGAAGTAGCCCAGGAGCTGCTAGCTATCGTGAAGATGGAGCCCCTTCTGAGTTCTTCCTCCTCACTAGATTTAAGCTGCTTCACGGTAGACTCACGTAGCGAGGGGGTACAACCTTCGCGAACAGCCTTGGCAGGTGATGAAGCCGTAGAATTTTCTGCCTTCGACACGGCACCGCCTGCCTCATAGACTTGGATAAACCTGCAAAGTGGAAGACGAGGTCTGCGGGCTTCAGGGCGTGGACGAACCAGACGTGGGAGAGCAGGCTCCGACGAGGCTTTGTCCAGCCAAGGGGGACGTGGCCGAAAGAAGGGCAAGCGAGGATTGGGGCCTCGAGCTCGCTTTTTCTTAGGCTTAGACACAGTCTACTCATAATTTTGTTTTCGAAGTATATTTGTAACACACTTCTCAATTATCATTCAATGAATGAGATTTGTTGTATTTGCATACTTTGTCTGAATGCTTCGCATGGTTTGATGGCTTCGAACATTTTTAGCTTGTCACGCTCATACCGTGCATTACATTCGCACACTTCGCATACATACTTCCCCCCTTACTCATGGCAGCTAAGGACTTAGTCGTTGCTGGTGCGGGAAATTAAAAATGCGAAGGGGTGCGCCTTTTTGGTGGCTTCGGATGCTTATATCGCATCGGGAGAAGGCCTCTTTTGGGCTTCGAACACATTAATTTGGAGTCAAGCAAGACTTCAGCGCAGCCAAATTAAATGAAGCATGCTTCACATTCTTGGATTTAGATGCTATGCATGAGCGAAGCTCCGAAACACACTTAGATTTTAATCGAAGTATGACTTCGAGATGCTTAAATTTTAGATTAGATTGACACGGGAAGCAAGGCTTCGAAGCGTGTTTAGATAGCGAAGCAAGGCTTCGGATCTTGATTTTGTACTGAGAATGGATAATTGGTGTGGATTCACCGAACCTGTGATTGTGAGCTGCCTTCGCTCTGAGCCACCTTCGACTCTGAATACTGAGAATGGATCTCAGGATTCTGGGATACGTTAAGCCGGTGGCCTTCGTATCCCGGACGCATCAGGTCGATGACCTGGAGTCCTTGGATGCATCGGGCCAGTGGCCCGGAGTCCTTTAGCCCACTGCTATGGGCCCGGAGGCACTGTGTAGCCTTTGGAGGGGTACTCCGGATTTTGTAAAGTGAAGCAAAGCTTCGAATTTTAAATAAGATTTGAACAAAGTTTTGCTTTAAGGTTGAAGCAAGGATTCGATTTTAAGGCGAAGCAGGGCTTCGATTTCATACTAAAATAATTGCAAATTTATACATCGAAGTGGTACTTCGGACTATGTACATACCTCGTAAAGTGGATGGAAACTTGCCTCGTAGCCCCTGGGGCTTTGACGGCCTTCGACACACGAAGCGAAGCCCCTTGTTGGAGGGTGAGCTCCGAAGCACGAAGGATGGAGGAAGGCGAAGAAGGCCTTCGAACTGCACCCGAAGCCCCTTGCTCGAGGGTGCGCGAAGCAAGAAAACTTCGAAGCTCCCCCCTCAAGCGCACTTCGAATTGCAGACAGTGGCAGAGAACTTAGGTTTTAGGACTAAGGTCCCCACGGACGGCGCCAACTATTGTAGCAATTGTGTTAGCTACATCACATGTTTGTATGTGTGTATATGGTGTGTAAAATGAACCTCGAAGGGTTCTCTTAGAAGGAGAGAAGATTTATACTGGTTCGGACCTCCCCTAAGGGATAATAGCCCTACGTCCAGTTTGTGGTGGATTTGGCATAATATGCCTCAGTGTAATGTAGTGAGTTCCAGGGTTTCATGGCCCTAGGAGCAGTTAACCTGTTACAAGGGCTTGGCCCTGCTTTTATAGGCACGCAGGCCAAAGGAAAAGACCAAAATGCCCTCTATAAGTCATAGGCTCATAGGGGCAAAAAGGGAAAAAGGGGCTAGTCTACTGTATAAAGTGCTTTACAGCTTTATAGACGTGTCAGACAAACGTCACTTCTTGACCGGCTAAACGACATACTAGGGGCAGAGGGGCCCCTGGTATGACTTTTACACTGTAACGAGGTATAAATATCTTCTGGATTCGGAGTAGGGGCTAGAGCTCTTGAGGCAGAGGCCGCAAGGAAGGCTTCGAAATACACTCCAAAGTGGGCTTCGAAGTATACTCTGAAGTGAACTCCGAACTTGTTCTCGGAGACTTAGCCTCGAATTAGCTGAGGGTCCGGAGACTGGCTCTGGGGCGCTCCGAATGGAGCTCGAAGGTTAACTCCAAACAAGGCTCGAAGGTTAACTCCAAACAAGGTTCAAAGGTTAACTCCAAAGTTAGCCCGGAGGATAACTCCGAAACTAGCCTGAGACTTAGCTTCTGCGAACTTCAAAGGGATCTTGAGGGCTTCGCTCCGGAGGGCTCCGAAGGGGTTCGGAGGCCTCGCTCCAGAGGGCTCCGATGTGGACCTTGAAACTTAGAAATTACTTTCCAGATAAGAACATGCTTCGACAGTGTTGGGCTCTGGGCCGAAGGTTGTCAGAGGCTGACGTCATTTGGCCCCTGTTCAAGGGAAAACTTATTCCCCCAACACTAGGCAAGATGAATTATTTGTGTCGCTTCATATCTAACTTGTCTGGCAAGATCGATGCTTTTGTCCCTATACTTTGGCTGAAGAATGAAGCCGAGTTCACTTGGGGGGGGGCAAGTCAGCAAATAACATTCGAAAAGATTAAAGAGTGCTTATCATCATCGCCCGTGGTGAAAGCACCAAAGGCCGGAATTCCGTTTTGGCTATACATCACCGTAGAAGATAGTGTGATAGGAGCCGTGCTAACTCAGGAGGTGGAGGAGAAAGAGTACATCATCACATTCTTGAGCCACCACCTACTGGACGTCGAAACCAGGTACATGTTTGTGGAGCATTTGTGTTTATCACATTATTACGCATGTACCAAATTACGTCGCTATCTTCTTCCTAGCACATGTATTGTTGCTTGCCAAACTGATGTCATAAAATACATGTTGAAAAAGATGATTCTAAGTGGAAGAATCGGAAAGTGGGCTTACGCTTTAATTCAATACGATTTAGCATATGAACCACTAACAGTTATGAAAGGCCAAATAGTCGCTAATTTTATAGTTGATCACCACATAGATGTCAATTGGGGTAATGATGTTCCTCTAATTGAAGTAGTGTCGTGGAAACTTTATTTTGATGGTTCATCTTTGAAGAATGGCCAAGGTATCATGGTAGTTCTCATATCACCTAGTGGCATGTGATTTGAAACATCTGCCTGTTTAGGATTTCCCTCTACTAATAACCAAGCTGAATATGAAGCTTTGTTGGTAGGGCTTGCATTGCTAGAATCCATAGGTGCTAAGCATGTCCATGCACATGGTGATTCTTTGTTAATAGTAGAACAAATAGCTAAAAGTGCTCAATGTTTTAATGGCTTGCTAAATAGTTACTTGGATAAATGTTTAGACATAATTGCAACTTTTAACGACTTCAAAATTTCTCCCGTATGAAAAGAAGCCAATTCAATTGCAAATGATGTGGCTCAACAAGCATCTGGCTATCAAGTCAATAGAGGAAAGTTTTCTGTACAAGAAAAACTAGTTCTTGGTTCCATTGCCGAAGTCAGAAACTTCGGGCAAATGTGAGGTCTGCCGGACCCTCCGAGTCGGACCCCTCTGTCCACCGGAGGGTGTTGCATGCTAGAACACTCGCGCCAGACCCCTTCATCCGCCGAAGGGCCCTGCGCGCTGGAGCCCTCATGCCGAAGCCTTCTAGATGACAAAGGCCCTCACACGCCGAACCCCTCCTCAGTAGGCTCCGCTCTGATGGGGTCCACACGGCCAATCTAGCCAGCCTTCGGTAGAAATAGGGAAGGCCCGGGGGCACTCCGAACTTAAAAATTTGGACATTACATTAGCAAACTCTCCGGATTTCCATAAGGATGATTGGACAATTCCAATCATCCAGTATTTAAGAAATCTCAATCAAAGGGTTGATCGGAAAGTTCGGCGACAAACGTTTAAATTTGTGTTGCTAGATGATATATTATATCGCCAAACTATCGATGGAGTACTCTTAAAGTGTTTAGATGCTGATCAATCCAAAGTAGCTACAGGAGAAGTCCATGATGAGCTTTCTGGCACTCATCAGTCGGCCAAGAAAATGAGTTGGATGCTCAAACGAGCAGGTTTCTATTGGTAGACTATGACTGAGGACTGTTTTAAGAACTATAGAGGGTGTGAAGCGTGTCAAAGGTTTGGTAATATCCAATTATCTCCAGCATCACTACTTAATCCTATTATTAAGCCATGGCCGTTCCGAGGTTGGGGATTATACTTCATCGGCCAGATTCATCCTCCATATTCAAAAGGGCATCGGTTCATGTTGATGGCGACAGACTACTTCACTAAATGGACCGAAGTCGTGCCTCTCAAGAATATGACTCACAATGAGGTAATTGATTTCATCTTGAAGCACATTATACATAGATTCGGTATTCCACAAACTCTCACTACAGATCAAAGTACTTCATTCGTTGCTAAAGAAGTGAGAAACTTTACCGAATTTTATGGTATTAAGTTGATAAACTCTTCACCATACTATGCTCAGGCCAATGGTCAGGCCGAGTCTAGTAATAAAATCGTGATTAAACTAATTATGAAGAAAATTGAAGAGTTCCTTAAAAGGTGGCATGAAGTGCTTTTATAAGCATTATGGGCTTGTAGAGTTGCAAAGCACGGTGCTACCAAAGTTAGTACATATGAGTTAGTATATGGGCAAGAAGTCGTTCTACCCGTAGAGGTGGATCTTGGCTCTTTAAGATTTCTTAAACAAGATGGCTTATTGGTCGATGAATATGACACTCTTTTAAAAGATAATTTAGAAGAAGTGACCGATAAGAGATTAAGGGCTTTAGAAGCTATAGAGAAAGACAAAATAATAATAGCTAGAGCTCACAATAAGAAAGTTAAACCAAAATCGTTTCAAGTTGGTGACTTGGTTTGAAAGACGATTTTGCCCTTAGGCACTAAGAGCCCCAAATTTGGCAAATGGTCGCCCAGTTGGGAGAGTCCCTTCAAAATAGTTGAAATTGCTCTAGGTAATGCATATTTATTAGAGTCTCTACAAGGAGAGCGATTTCGATGGGCCTTGAATGGCAGATATTTGAAGAAATACTTCCCAAGTGTGTGGCAAAGCGCTTGAAAGTGTCGAAAGGCCGATATGAAAGGTATCATCCTTAGCCCATTATGCTTTTAGTTCACTTAGTTCACTAAAAGGCAGGGGGCATGTGTTGATAGCCAAAAATGTCATTAATGGTCAAGATTGTCAAAATATCAATTTTGGTAATTTGGGCCGAAAATACACAAGTCCGGGATCAGGCTGAAGCCCTATAGGACTGAAGGCCCATTGAGCATTGGGCTTCGGAGGCCCTCTAGTGGCATGTTACCTTCGGCCCGAAGGCCCATCGAACATGGGCTTCCGAAGCTTTTTGGTGGCCTGCCACCTTCGGCCCGAAGGCCTTCAAAGGCCTACCTCGTCGAAGCTTCGGGCCAAGGAGCAGGCTTCGCCAGGCCCTACCGAAGGCCTACTTCGAGCTGATTTTCAGAGATAGAGTTTGAGTCTGACTCTGGCTAATTTTATCCCTAAGTTTGATTAGGCCAAATCCTACCAGATTAATTTTAGAGATAATAAGAGTAGCCCCTATAAATATAGGGATGAGGCCGGTTAATTAAGCCCCCAAACACAAATGAACTTCAAACCCTAGTTTGAACCGTACTTTTACCTTTTATTTACTTTTCTGCAACCTTCGTGCGTTTCCTAGAAGCCCTCCACCGGCCATGCCGAAACTGTGGTAAGCCTTGTTACTTCGCTCATGAAGTACTCGTTAATCAACGTAACAGATTACTATCGCCTTGTTACTTCACGTGTGAAGTATCTATTAATCTACATAACAGATTGCTACCTTCGTTTCTCTACTACAACACTTAGCAGATTCGGTCTCTAAGCCGAATTGGCACTTGATCTCGGTTCTGTTTACATGTTTTGATGCTCGGAGCCCCTTCACCGGAGGTGTCTGAAGCCAGAAAACTGGTTTCGGAGGCCACCAGAACACCCTTCGACGAGACCCTGCTTCGACTACCTGTGCTAGACCTATCATGCTGTTGTCGGTTTGACCAAGTCCCGCGCACCAGAACGCTCCACAGTAGGCTTCGCCGCGTTAGGCTTCATCACGCCCACACTTCTCTATGGACGAGGTCACACCAGTGCATTGCGTTGAAGTGTTTTGTCGTGTTAGAGATTTCGCACCTAACCCCGCTGTTTGGAGGCGATTTCGTGTCAAGATCTATTCAGAGCCTGCCTTTGGCTAGATCAGTCCGAACGCCGAAAGCTATCTTCAGCGAGACCCTTCGCACCAAACGGCGAAGGCCCCCTTCGGTGAAACCCTTCACACAGTACACTTCGAATCAGTTAGGATCGGTTCAGCTAGCTAGTTTATTTTATTTAATATATTTCTTTTCGGCTAATTGGATTATTTCTGTGTGATCTGATTACCTGGTGACTCCACCCCCCGTGCCACTATTAAGGGTAGTCGGAATGCGATGTCAGTGTCGTGTTACGCTTAGGCTTGTCCGTAAGTATCCGCACACTTTTGGATCGTCGAACTAACCCATGTGCGGGGGCACAGTTTCGTGTCAACAAAAACACAAACCTGAAGAAGTAATTTTGAGTAACTATGAACCAAACCAAACTCCGAAGACACAAAGCCACAGAATCAGGATAATCAGAACTCAATTTTGTTTGTAACAATTCAATTAGTTGAAACTACAGGTTTCCGTTTGAACACAAAGAGCACACGTGAACCATAAGGTCATCTGATCAATATCTTAGTAAAAGAAACTCCCAAAAGTTTCTGCTCACACCTTTTGAACTAGATATTTGATATATAAACTCCTGTAGTGAGTCAAGAACTCGATTCCATCAGTTATTCTTAGCAAATCCAGTACTGAAAGTGAGTTGATTGAAAATACAAAATAACTAAAAATAAATTATAGAGTTTTAGTATTATATCTGCAGATGACCTTCTCAGCAAAATAGAGAACCATAAGACCAAACACACAACATAGATTGAACCAAATTTTTAGAAAGAATTCAAAACATGAATCAGTATTCTTCGGGTGGTGACACTGAAACTTGTGCTGCTGTAGCCAATCTAGGACATCAACAGTGGTGCTTGGTGCAGTTCACCCTTGAAGACAATTGTTCTTTACAGAACACACAATAAACACTACAAGCAACTTTTCTAACACAACCATAGATGAAGATATTCAACAGAAGAAGAACAGTAAGGAAAGTTCAGTTTCCAGAATAACATATGTACTTGCAGCAAATACTCAAGAACCAAAACCAAGATGTTTCAGGGAAATCAAAACTGATCAAGAGAAACTTCTCAACAGCAAGAACACAAGAACAATGCACCTGTTTCCAACTTCTTCGGCACTGTAGCTCGTCCAGGAACAATTTTATCGTGCCAAGAACTGCTGTTGCTGCTTGCTACAAAAACATACTATTGGGAAGGCACAAGCAGAAGAACAAAATGAGCAGAGAAAAGGTATGAACGAAATCTAAAAAGAGAATTTCAGCCACCAAGAGTTTAGACAAAAGGTTCCATCTAATCCCTAGGCATGGGGTCTTTTATATAGGCAAGGCTATCAAGACATTCCCAAAAATGCCATTAGGGTTTAATGACCAAGTATTTACCTAAATACCCTTATGTATTTTCAAAAATATTAATTCTGAAAAATACACAAAAATATACTCCTAATTTATTACAACGTTAAACCTATTCTTTTAATATTTTTTTAGAATTAAGAATTCCGAAAAATGCTAAAAGATTACACTTAATCTAGACGACTAAACAGAAAAATAAACTCCTATTCATTGGAATTAAAAAAACACTTTCTGATTCGACGGTTTTCAGCTGAAACCGACAAAGCCTTCCCGATCGCCGACACATGACACCAATCCGCGAAATCGACCGCCAGCATGTCTTTCTCGCTGTCGATCCCTTCGAGCCACCTAATCACATGCACTGGCCTACCTTTCATTGACTTGGTCGACACACTGTCTCGATCATCCGTCCGTCCATGTCTTGCTCTATCTCCACGTGTACTCCTGAGATAATCCTCAACTTCATCCAGCCTAATTGATCCTCTAGCATCAAGCTCCCAGCTTGACCCTTGATCACCCACCGTTGATAGGTTGCTAGCATCTCCACCTTGCACACACGAGACAAGCCAAAACAAGAAATACGGCGCACACCGATCCCCTCAGCACACAATCTCCACACATACATCATGATGGAGGAGGGGGTTCCCGATCTTCTGTCAGGTGGCGGAAATATACGATTTGTGGAGAACTCGACGTTAATGATCCGGCTTCCGATCCACAAGATCGGCCCTTGCAATTGCTACACCACTACTCCATTGGTTATCAACCAAGCACAGCTTGATTGACCTCACCAAGAAGGCTAATTCTTGCCTGTGAATCGAAGAACACAAGCAAGAACATAGAAAACACAACCGAACTAAAAATTCTATTGAAATCTGCGAATTGGGGTTCACTTACAAATCTGGCAAAGCGGCGGCTATCAGAGCAACGTGTAAACTAAACCCAAAAACCCTAGATGGCTGTAGAAACACCTTATATAGTAGTTTGGGACGCACCCCTAATGGGCTCAACTGGATACACGGCCCAAAGTCCCAATAATGCAAAAACAGCATGCTGACAGATTTTGGACTCTATCTTATTTTGACGATTCCTGTTGATCTAGAAGGAATTTTGAGATGAAACTAGTGGCATTGGAAAGGTTATTAAGTTTTCTTTCTGTGGCTGGGTGGAACGTCAAAAACGGAGTCCGTATGTGGCCTAGGCGATGATTTTAGTGCACACTGCTCCTAGAATCCGAGTTGGACACGAATTGTAGTTGGATTGGACTCTCAAATTGGTTAGGACGTTCTTCTTGGTTCTTCTACAACTCTTTGTTTATCTCCAAATGATTTTCATCATCTCCATGGTTCCTAACATTAATAATAATATTATTATGTAGTAATTTATTCCCAAGATAATATACTAAGATATTTAGAAACAAGTTGACCTGGAGATTTAATCTTCGTGCGTGAACTTTAATAATTGGATCTTGGTATACATGTATGGTTGTATTATTTGTAGGGATGTACTCATCACATCGATCACATCGATACAAGCAAACCACTAATCACTCATCACCATGATCGAGTAAACTTGTCAATCACTCATCACCAAGATAAAACCATTGTGCGATCCCACTTGATTTCACAATCTCCCCCTTGATGAGTGCATTGACAACTTCAAAAAAAACATGATAAAATTTTCAAGTTCAGCGCACAAGTGACCATAAAAACTCAGAAAAGAGCGAAAACATGTCACTTGATAAAAGATCTCCCTCTTTGGCAACAACATGTAAAGCATTCTCCGTTTTTCATAAAAGCATCATATAAATCTCCTCATTTGGCAAAAACATCATGTAAACCATTCTCCCCTTTGGCAATGCAAGCATCAAGGTGATAAAAATGATGCAAAGAGGGGTGTGAGGGTAGAGTGTAAATGCAAGCTTCTGAAACATGAGCAACTCCAATTACAATAAAAACAAGCATTTGCCTTGAACATTATCTAAAGGTACGGTATGACAAGCTCAAGTGAATACCATCTAAACAAAAGCATGAGCAAGTTAGGAGCCATGCTGAAGAGTATGGGACTCATGGATCTAGATGTGATGAGTGATTGTCAACGGAAGTCAAAGGGGACACGAAGAGAAGAGAAGACCTATTGTGTCTGGGCCACATGTGACTCAGGTACACAGGCAGCGAGCGACTGTCGGACAGAGGGGCCATGAAGTCGGGCTGGCCCAATCTGGGTACATGGGCTAGGAGCAGCAGATGATCCACTAGGCTGTTGACCGGGATTGACTCAGGTACATGGGCGGCGAGCGATTGCTGGGCTGAGAGGGCTACGGAGTCGGTCCGGCCCAATCTGGGTACCCGGTGCGAAGACGATGGACGCTTTGTCAGTTTCGACACAAAACTGACTGCTGATCTCGGACCTGACCGTTCTGAGGCGAAGCCGTAGCAGCTACGAAAGCTCCGCATCAGGACAAGTTATCTTTAGTTATGTTTTTACTATTTTGCCTTTAGGCCCACAGTCTATCAGTCGAGTCTGTAAAAAATCCTAAGGGCATTTCGATCTTTTCCATTTTTTATTCAGCGTATGTAAAAACCCTAGGGGTATTTTCGCATTTTTCCCATTTATTGGGCTACCTATAAATAGGCCCCAATACCATAGGGTTAGGGCCACCCAATTTTAGAAAACACTTTACCAAATATTGGGGCACTTTTTGTTCATCCCTGATTTTCTCCGCTGCCGACATTTTGTTCTTCGAACCTCTCGAAATTGTCATCGCCGCAGTTCATTTCATCTTCTCCCGTGAGTTTGTTATTCTCTGGTTATGTTAACCTACAAATTGTTTTTCTTTGGTCGTCACAAGTCAACATCGCAGCCAGGAGCTGGACGCATATGCTGCAGCGCCTACCGCCTGCGCCTGGTGTTTGCAGCGGTTGCGTGCAACTAGAAGTCCTATACAAGCCTAGCAGCTAGTAGCGGCACTCAGCGCGAGGAGCACAACCAGCACTGCAGCTAGTGCCTAGCGCACGGAAGTGCAGCAGCAGCTATGCGTAGATGTCATGGCTAGCAACACAAGGCTGCAGCTAGCTGATCACATAGGCATAGCTCGGGAGACGTGCAGCTTGGGTTCTTTGGAGCACATCTGCATGGCATGGCCACCAAGTCATTTCGCTGGCGTGCAAACAGCACTTGCGTGCAGAAGTCCTGTTGTTCCGTACAGCGTGCGCAGCAGGGAAGCCAGTTAAAGATCAGCAACTGGCGTGAAGACCTCGTGAAGACCGAGCAAAGGGCAGAGTTCAGGCGGCGGAAGCAGAAACTCCATTGCACAGTAACTTCTGTTCTCTCATGTTGCGTGCTTTCAGTACTATTTCGGTATCTTTCGCAATATCTGATTGTTTGTGATGGTGTACTGTTAAGAAATGCTTTCATGAATATATCTCACTATATTAATGCACCTCATCTACTGTTTTGAATGAATAGATGATATTGAAACTGGTGCTTTAATCTGTGTACTGTTTTATTTCTGTTGGAACATCACTGTTTATCATCTTCATGTTTGTTGGTCTGATTAAATGTATGTGAGTTAATTAATACGTTAATCTGCCTTTAAGCACTGTGTTGGTGTCTTTTTGTTTAGGACACCGGTCATTTTTAGGCTAGATTATTTTTAGCTCTGTTGATCTGTTTACTTTTAACTGTTAGTCTGTTGAGGTGCGTTGGGTGTTGGGAACAGGCCATTGATTCGCAAGATTTTTTTAGGCGTCCATTCACCCCCCTCTGGTCGCTACTTTCGGTCCTACAGCAAGCATTTTCAGATTTTAGCAAATAAAAGCATCACCACTCAGACTAGCATACTAGACATGGCAAGGCATGAGATACAAAAGCTAACAAATACTAGCGAGATAAGCAGATCCCACTACAAGGAGCTTCAACAAACTTGATATGCAATCAATTCAATCTTTATGTTTTTTATTTTTCATTTTAGTGCAAAGGGTTATTTGCATGTCAACCTTATGTTAACTGACCAAGCTAAGCCTAGGTTGAAACCATCAGAATCTTAAAACATTGGTTTTGGTATACACTTCAATGTCCCAGTTCATACCAAAGTGCTATGGTAAGCAGTCTAGAACAAGGTAGTGCGACAACACAAACCCACATGTATCTTTTCAATTTTATCACAACACATCATGAATATCAATCATTTTCATTAATTTTTTAATTTTCAGCACAATATTTTTGAAATGATTAGGTTGCATGTTCGCATCCAGGAGTAAAGGACCTAGCTACCAGGTATGTAAAAGATAGCAAATGCACTCTACCTATTCCTGCTAGTTTCTAGACTAAGGAGTGATCATTTTTAAATTTTCACAATTAGAAGCCATGCTCATAATAAATATCAGATGTATTCAAGTAAAGTATAATCCATAGTATTAAAGACAATACTTCAAAGGCATAATACAACATGTACTTATAAAAGTAATTAATCATATGACAAAATCTTATGCAATGATATACAACTCCCCCTCAAAATATGACCGAAAATCTTGAGTGCTCAATGTTAGGGTGAGTGAAAAACTGTTTAGGAATCCAGAATTGTAAAACTCGAGAGCCAGGCAAAGTAGTAGACTATTTATGCACACGGTATGAATCATGATAAAAAGTATGTGGTCTACCTACAAAGCGTGAACCTGGAAAATGCTGAGGTCTCCTAATCTGTCGAGATTAAACACCTCTTACACGCGGTCTAGCACCATATGAAACATGGTGTGCACCACAACGGGCAAAATCTCTCATAGGACCATGGGGAGCCTCAAAATCAGAATAACAGTGAAAAATAGATTCCTGCATACCTAAAGATGGGTAATGCATGTCCTGAAAGCTCATCGCATGAGAACGTCATTCATCCTTGATACAACGAAAGCAAAACCCAACCAAGTGACCCACCCGCTGACAATAAGAACAATGATACACTCTCTTGGGGGTATAAGTATGGGTCTCAGGTGCAAATCTCATAGTTTTTTTGGGTTTTTGCTGAGGAGTTTCCTTTGGTGGAAGTAGGGCTTTCTTTGTAGGTTGAGTAGGATTCTCGGCTTTTTGTGTGGTCTCTAACTAGGCGCTTTCTTTCTCAGCGGTAGTGGGTGGAGTGAACACAGTTTCGCTCGAAGTGTTTGGAATGGTTCTCTCATAGCCCAACCCTAGATCTAACCCTACCCTGTCAGCACATATTTTTGTTTTAGCCAAAAGCAAATCCATCTTACCCTTTCCTTCAGTGCATTTCTCCACCATGGAGAGAAGATAATTATTTTCACATTTTAATTTTTCGACTTGCTCTCTAGAGAAGTTGAGTTGGTCCTTAAGGGTGATGTAGGTGGGACACGCCGCCTGCACATTCTTAGAACACTCAGCACTCTCCAATCTATCCTTAAGTTCATCAACATGCCTATCTCTCAAATTAATGCTTTTAATAAGTAAAGGACAGTTCATGCATTCGTTGATGACAACAGGACTAGACTCCACCTCAAAAAGCTGCTTCTGAGCAATTTTAAGTTTTTCAACAATTTGAGTATGTGTAGAATGCAGCTAAGCAAGTTCACTCATAACAATAAGACATGACTCACATTCAGCACCACCAGACTTAAATTTTAAAATTGCAAGTTCAGTGAAAATAGATTCAAGTCTAAATTTTAGTTCTTTTCATTCTTTAGAAGCAGGTTTAAGTAATATATCCTTAGAACAGACAACATCATGTAATTCATCATTTTTAACAAGGAGCTGCTATGGATGCTGTTTTCCATGAATCAAAGGCTGGTGAAGTCCATTTTTTTCTTCTCCTTCTTCTCCTATTTCTTGGGAGGCTCCTCCTCCTCTTAGCTTGGCTCCTCTCTTGATGAAGTGTTGATGTCACTGAGGACGACCACAAAAGCTCTGGCTACCTTCTTAGCGACTTTTCCGCGCTTCCCCTTAAATAAAGGTTTCTTGTTCCACTTTTGGTGCTTGTGCTCATTTAATTTTTCATTTTTAATTTAGGGCAATTAGCTTTAATGTGAGAAGGATATCCACACTCAAAACATTCCTGAGACCCTCCTTTCCTATGATATCATCTATCATTGTAGAAGCGGGTAAACTTCTTGACAATGAGAGCTAGCTCCTCATCATCTAGAGTGCCCACCTGTTCTTTTGTGACAGAGACCAAGGAGGACAAGTCAAAACCTCTAGAAAAAGCACAAACTCCAGAACCACTAGAAACATTACCGCTAGATGAGGTGCCACTTCTAGGACCAGAAACTAAAGCAATAGATGGCAACAAAGTGTTTCTGAATCCTAAACGAGATGCCTTGGCAATTTCGGTGGACTTGAGCTTACTAAAGAGCTCGTCGCAAGTCAACGTGTCGTAACTTGCCGACTCCTCAATACTAGAGATCTTCACCTCCCATATGCTACGATCAAGAGCATAGAGAAGTTTGATTGCTATATCATGATCAGAGTAAGCTAAAGTCCCTGTGTAGTGCAAGTTGCTCACAATTCCATCAAAACGAGCAAACATAGCATCTACCGATTCACCAAGGCCTTGCACAAACATTTGTATTCTTGATTATATGTGATTTAACGATTAGCATTAATCTGGGTAGTGCCCTCATGAAAAGATTTTAGAGTCGTCCAAATTTCACGTGCATTTCATAGGTGTTGGACCCTATCAAACTCATTGCGACTCAAACTGATGAACATTATGTTTCTTGCCTTGGTATTACAATCGTATTCTTCCTTCTCAGCCTGAGTGGTGTGAGTTTCAGGGATCACATATCGGGAATCAACAATGTCCCAAATAGCACTTCCTTGGCTTAGTAAATAAGCCTCCATGCGCACCTTCCAATAGGCAAAATCACGACCATCAAACATCGGAATCTTTGTATTCTTGTCCATGTCGTCAAAGGATCACAAACCGGTTAAGGTTAACTAGTGATCTAACCGGCTCTGATACCAATTGTGGGATCGAAATGATGACTAGAGGGGGTGAATAGGCATCTCGATAAATTCTTGTGAATTGATGGCCTGTTCAGATCACCCAATGTACCTCTAAAAATTGCAAAAGAAAAATTGATGATCTCACTAAAAGTCCTAATCAATAATCAGAGCAATTCAAAACTTTCTTCTAAACCGGTCTTTGAAATACCAAGATATCTAGTTCAGAGTTTGAAACACCGATAACACCTTCTTATCGGTAAATGGTTTACCGGTATAGCATTGTCAACAATTGGAACTCCGACAGTGTTCAGAAAACAAAATAACAGAACTCAAAACATTTTAGTTCAGATCATTTGAAGGTTAGCATGAAGATCAAAGAGAAATATTCAGCTAACCACCAATCACTCATCACCATGATCGAGCGAACTTGTCAATCACTCATCACCAAGATAAAAACCATAGTGCGACCCCACTTGGTTTCGCAGTGGGTGATCAGGGTCAAGTGGGAGCTTAATGCCAATGGATCAAGGACGTTGGGTGAAGTTTAGTAAGATCTCAGGGATAGACATGGAAATAGATCAAGACATGAACCGATGGATGATCGAGACAGTGTGTTCACCAAGTAAGTGAAAGGGAGGCCAGTGCATGTGATAAGGTGGATCAAGGGATCGAGAACGAGAGAGACTTGCTGGCGGTCGAGTTCGTGGATTGGTGACACGTGTCGGCGATCTGGAGTGCTTTGTCGGTTTTGGCTCAAAACCGTTATATCAAGATCGAAGCATCCTGAAGAGAAGCCGTAATCGCTACAAAAGCTTCCAATCGGGACGAACTACCTTTAGATAGGATTCTACATTTTTAGCCCTGTGGGCCTTTGAGTCTGTAAAAAAACCGTAGGGGTACTTGTGTCTTTTCCTATTTTTGAATTGCCTATAAAAGACACCCTAGTCCTATGGTTTCTACCAACTTACTCCAATGAAAATCAACTTACTCCAATGAAAATCCGAGTTTACTTTTTGGTGTTTCTTCTATCTACTGCCTATCTCGTGTTCTTCTTTGAGAAAACTCCAGTGCCGCCATTTTTATTCTCCGTCCTTCCTCGTTTTTCTTGGCCGCCTGTTTTCTTTGGGTTAATCTTAGTCGGTATTTCTTTGAACCGAAGGCAGCAGACATTTGGTGCGAAAGGCCGTTCGGCGCAGTGGTCAGTGCTAGGCGCGGAGATGTTTTTGGCGGCGTGTACGCCCGCGAAGAGCAGCTATCTGTGTACAGCGCAGTGGGAGCACTCGCACGGGAGGCAAAGTGGCGCGTGAAGCTATTGACGCGTGGGGACTCCAGGCGCCATGTAGGCATAGAGGAGCAGTGTTTGTAGTTTGGCTACAACACGATTATTCAGCACAATAACTTTTGTCGATCCTCGTCCACTTACAAGTTTTATCTCTGAATATTCTGCGATGATTTATTTGCTAGCAGCACTTTTTTTAGATTGCACTACGAATATTCATTGATATATTTGAGAGCACTATTTATTTCCTTCGTGTTGGGGGAAAATATCTCATCTTCGGGGTTATTGCCGAAGCAACATAAAGGCAGTCAGCAGGTTCGAAGGTTCCCAGAAGATCATCTTCGAAGAAACCTGGAACCCAGTTCGAAGCACGAAGATAGGCATTGGTTCGGAGTATATCTTCGAACTAAAGCCCTCCAAGATCTTTTCTGCCAGCTAAGATGGAAGACTTATCTTCTTTCTCATTAGATTAGTCTTTTATCATTTTAGCCCTATTAAGGAAACCGAATAGTTTCCTTAATGTCGGTTGTAATAGAGGGGTAAATAGGACTTTTCCTTAATGTTTGGGCCTATAAATACCCCCCATTTCACCCTGTAATAGGGACCGAATACAAGTTATTCAATACACACTTTCGAACTATTCTAAGTTATTATCCTTTCGGAGGCTTAGAACAGTTTGCTTCACAAACACTTCGTTTGTTAGTTTCTTTTCTACAGAAACCTGTTAGCGTAATCTTTTACGCCAACAGTTGGCGCCGTCCATGGGGAACCTAGTCCGAAAAACTTCGTTCTCTACCAACTTCTTACATCATGCCTCCTAAGCGGAGCGCACCTCGCAATCCTACTCGGAGGTCCTCTCGGATCTCCGGAGAGATACCCTTCGACACAGTTGAAGTCGGAGGGTCTTCGGCTTTCCCTCCACAAACTCCAGAAGGGGCTTCTATCCCTCGAGCATACGAAGCCTCTCCACCAACCCCTTCCATACTCCGACAGCCCGGAGTCACTTCTCCACCCTCCATCCCGATTCGAACTGATCCCACCAGTTCTCAAGACCCGGAAGGTCCTTCCGGAGGAGATGAAGATAGCCTTGGGGATATGGCCACTCAAATGGCCAACCTTCAAGCTGAGGTAGCAAGATGGCGACAAGAAGCTCCGAACAGGCTTCGCTCTCAAGCCATCCCAACTATCCCAGAAGTGCCCGAAGACGACGATCTTGATTATCCCGAAGCCCCGGAGAATGCCTCTTACGACAATGAATCTCCGTTGCATCCTGAGCTGCAGAAGGTTCGCTTTGATCCAAAGTTTAAAACTTCGAAGCTCTGTAAGTATGCCGGAGATGAAGATCCCGGAGAGTTCGTTCGTTCTTATGCCCTAGCGATTGAGGCTAGCGGCGGAGTTAGAGACACTATGGCGAAGTGCTTCCCGTTAGCTCTTCAAGGAGTGGCGTTGAGATGGTTCTGGTCTTTGAAGCCAGGATCAATCAATTCATGGTCGCAGTTGAAGAGGAAGTTTATAAGTAACTTTCAGGGCACCTTCATGCCTCCTATGTCAACAGGAAGCCTTTTCCAGGTGAAACAGCTCCCCGGAGAAACATTGAGGCAGTACTTTAAGCGCTTCGCTCATACGAAGTCGCAAATTCGGGGGCTGTCCACATCTTCAGTGGTTGATGCGGCTCGGGAAGGCGTCAGTCATCAAGGCCTTCTGGATAAACTGCATCGGAAGAGCATCTCCTCAGTCTCACAGTTGATGTCATACTTCGAGGAGTATGCGAGGTCAGAAGAGGGTTGGCTTCGGAGGACTGCTGCTACTTCGACCGTATTGAAAGAAGTCAAAGTAGAAGTGAAAACTTCGGCACAGCCGTAGGAACCAGTCTTCGAAGTGCAACATGATCGGAGAAGAGGACAAAAGCACCCTCGCTCTGAAGTCCTGAATATTGCACCCCCACAGAAGTTTGCACCAAGAGCTTCACAGTCTACGGGGAACAAGGCCAGCGGCTGGAGGCCGCCAGGGAAAACGGCTGGCAAGGGCCAGACCCTTTTTTGCAGCATTCATGGAGAAAATCGAAGCCATGCAACTGACACTTGCAAGGCTATCCTTACCCTAAGGGGAGAGTACTTGGAGATAACTTCGGGTCGAGGAAGTACCGACCGAAGTCCAGCAGCAGCGCGCCTAGAGCCGGTCCAGGCTGTGGCGCGGATAGAAAATTTTGATGCTGCAAGGCACCCTCCGGTGGCCAATGTTATGCCACCTCCGAAGCAAGAGGAAGGGCAAGATAGAGGAAAAATAGTAGTTCTCCCTATCTCCGGAGGAGGTACCCTCGGAAGCATGTCCAAGAGACAGCGAAGAGAGTACGTTCGGGAAGTAGGTCATATTGGGACTTCGTCATCTGCAGCTGCAATGCCGGAGTGGTCTCATGTTCCGATATCTTTCTCTGTGGAGGATGCAGCTGGTATTAAGTTCCCGCACGCAGATCCATTGGTTATCACTACTGATATTGCAGGGACTGAAGTCCGAAGGGTGCTAATTGACGGAGGTAGTTCGGTAGATATCATTTTTGTGCAAGCCTTCGATCAGTTATGCATTTCCAGGAAGCATCTCCTTCCAGCGGCTCGTCCTCTGCAAGGCTTCGCAGGACCCCCGCTTGATGCACTTGGGCAGATAGGCCTGGAAGTTACCTTCAGAGAAGGTTTATTAGCCCGGACTGAAGAAGTTATCTTTGATGTGATAGATGCCCCGTATGCTTATAATGTCATCTTCGGACGGGGCATGTTGAATCAGTTCGGAGCTGTGGCACATCACAACTACTTGTGCATGAAGATGCCCACACAAGCAGGAGTCCTAACAATCTTCGGAGATCAAGCCATTGCTCGGAGGGCGGAATATGGTCACGGTCCCCCTCTTGATCCGAGGCAAGTAAACAGTGTGCAGGATAATGAAGAAATTTTTTCAGCCTCCTCCGAAGCTTCGAAGAAGTCTTTTCCGAGACCAAGTCCCGAAGGAGAGATTGCAACGAAGGTCATTGTTAAAGATGGTAAAGAGTACACTTTTCAATTTGGTAAAGATTTACCTCCTGAAGTTGCAACCTCCTTGGGAAAGGTAGTGGAAGAAAATTTGGATGTCTTCGCTTGGTCTGACGAAGATATCACCGGAGTCGATCGGGATATCATTGAACACAGTTTACTTGTAAACCCGAAGGCCCGGCCTGTTCGACAAGGACTCTGGAAGATGTCCGCAGAGAGAGCTGCTCTAGCTAAGGACGAAGTTGAAAAACTGTTGAAGGCTGGGATTATCAGAGAAGTGGCTCACACAGAATGGTTAGCCAACCCAGTCTTCGTCAGGAAGAAGTCTTCCGGGAAGTGGCGCATGTGCATTGATTTCACATCCTTGAATAAAGCATGCCCACGTGACCCCTACCCCATGCCCCAAATTGATCAACTGGTTGACTCCACTGCAGGTTCGGAGTTATTAAGCTTCCTTGACGCGTATTCTGGTTATCATCAAATATGGTTGAAGCGCGAAGATGAAATAAAGACAAGCTTTGTAACTCCTTCAGGAGTCTTCTGCTATGTAAGAATGCCCTTCGGCCTAAGAAATGCCGGGGCTACTTTTTCAAGATTAGTTGCTAAGGCTCTAGGTCATCAACTAGGTCGCAATGTGGAGGCCTATATGGATGATATTGTAATAAAGAGTGCTTTAAAGCACCAGCATAGCCTAGACTTAGCAGAAACATTCAATAGCCTTCGGGCATGTGGAATCCGTCTTAACCCCGAAAAATGTATATTCGGAGCTAAGGCTGGAAAGTTGTTATGGTATTTAGTTTCAAGCAGGGGAATTGAAGCTAGCCCTACTCAAATAACTGCGCTGCAGAAGATGGCCCCTCCGAAGAATTTAAAGCAAGTGCAAAAGCTGACGGGACGTCTGGCCGCACTTAGCAGGTTTTTATCAAGGTCTGCTGAGAGGAGCTTGCCGATATTCAAAGCTTTGAAAGGGTCCGAAGATTTTGCATGGACACCGGAGTGTCAGAGAAGCTTCGAAGATATTAAAGATTATCTCAGCAATCTTGCTACACTCACGGTGCCTATTGCGGACGAAACCCTACTCCTGTATCTTGCAGCTACAGGTTCAGCTGTCAGCGCAGTCCTTGTCAGAGAAGTGGATTTCAATGGGAAGTTGGTCCAAAATCCTGTCTATTTTGTATCCGAAGCATTATCAGGAGCGAAGACAAGATACTCCGAACTTGAGAAGTTCGTTTATGCTCTGATAATGGCTTCGAGAAAGCTAAGACATTATTTTTTGGCTCACAATGTAATTGTACCAACTTCGTATCCCTTAGGAGATATGCTCCGAAGAAAAGATTCCACTGGAAGGATTGGAAAGTGGGCAGTTGAGCTAGCACCCTTCGGCATATCTTTCCTGGCAAGGACAGCTATCAAATCCGGAGAAATCAAATGACGGAGTTTGGACTGTTTACTCCGATGGGGCTTTCCAAGCATCCGGAGCAGGCATTGGGGCAGTGTTGATTTCACCGTCAGGGCAAAGAGCAATGTATTCCGCAAGACTCAACTTTAAGTCTACCAATAATATAGCGGAGTACGAAGGGATTTTGTTGGGACTCCGGAAAGCACGTGCTCTAGGGGCTACAAGAATAATTATAAAGACAGATTCTCAGATAGTAGCAGGGCACGTAGACAAAAGTTTTCAGGTTCGACATCCACAACTTGCAAAGTATTTGGAAGAAATCCGCAAAATCGAAGCGCACTTCAAGGGTATTTCCATTCGGAGTATACCAAGAGCTGAAAACGCGCAAGCGGACATTTTAGCGAAGGCTGCAGCCGGAGCTGTGGATGTGCCTGAAGAAGCTTTCTATGAGGAGCTCAATATACCTTCGGTGCCACAAATTGCCTCTACGGAGATTCTTTGCATTCCTAGTGCAGATTGGAAAGATTCAATCATAGAACTCTTGCAAGGAGGAACAAATTTGCCCGAAGAGCCCCAGTTGTCCAGATTAAAGCTCAGAGCCAGAAGCTATCAGTTAATCAACGGTATATTATACAAGGCCGGAGTATGTTCCCCTCTACTCCGATGTATATCTCAAGCCGAAGGCCAAGAAATTCTTCGAGAAATTCATGAAGGCCTTTGTGGAAGCCATTTAGCCCCTAGAGCTCTGGCAGGAAAAACACTTCGCTAGGGGCTTTATTGGCCCACAATAACAGCTGATGCGGAGAGCTTGGTCCGCACTTGTCAAGGATGCCAGTGGATGGGTCGACGGAGTCATCGCCCACCAACAACTCTTCAAGTCTTTGCTCCGGTATGGCCTATGGCCAGATGGGGTATGGATCTAATTGGTCCCTTTCCGTTAGCAAAGGGAAATCTGAAGTTCGCAGTGGTAGCTATTGAATATTTTTCTAAGTGGGTGGAAGCAGAGCCCTTAACAGCTATCACTTCGAACAATGTACAGAAATTCTTCTGGAAGAACATTATTTGCCGGTTCGGAGTGCCTAGATATCTCACAGTTGATAATGGAACACAGTTCGACGCAGAACCCTTCAGGAAGTTTTGCGAAGACCTAGGCATTCAACTATGTTTTGCTGCAGTGAGACATCCTCAGTCGAATGGAGCCGTAGAGCGAGCCAATGGAAATATTTTATCAGGGCTAAATCGAAGAATAGTAGGATTATCAAAGGGACTGTGGACCGAAGAGCTTCCGAAGATTCTGTGGACCATTCGGACTACGCAAACAAGGTCCACAGGTTTTACTCCGTTCAGACTATTATTCGGAGATGAAGCTATGACTCCAACGGAGCTCAAAGGGGGATCATTTCGCAGCACCGAACCGGACATTGAAGAAGAAAGACAAGCTTCGTTAGATTTGTCAGAAGAAACAAGACTTCGGGCTGTAGCTAATTTATCAAAGTATCATCAGCAGACGAAGACTTGGTATGACCCGAAGGTTAAGCTCAGCGAGTTAAGGCCGGGTCATCTTGTTCTACGAAGCATTATAGCACCAGGGAAGTTAGGCAATAAATGGGAAGGTCCATATCTAATCGTCCGCTCGGGGCGCCCTGGTTCATTTAAATTAGCTAATTTAGAAGGTGAGAGTTAGCACATACT